>JAODAL010042222.1:0-35053 GCA_025379985.1 Phyllomedusa bahiana | reverse complement strand
GGGGACCCTGACTATGTGGGGCCCCAGGTGCGTCATTTACCGGAGAAGAGATGGGGCCAGAGCAATTATGGAAATTAAAAAAGATGGGGAGGTGATGGGGCAATGTTCTGCTAGGGGGTCCTGGCATCATGTGGATATTAGACATACTACCTACCTCACATTATACACATCAGGTCCTCCCTACTAATAAAGCCAGACTTTAGGGGCGTCATTTCTGTTCCTGCCAGTGAAGATGCCCTTCCACCCTCTCGTGGCAAGTCTGTTGGTGGTGTATGTTAATTATCAAAGGTTTCTCTTTGGAACTCTCGTGACTCCTGTTGTGCATTCACTGAGTACAGACCCGCACCGGTTATACCGATACCTCTGGTGGGACTACCTCCTTTCTGTGAAGTATGAGTGTAAGGGACCAGTCAGGGACACACACCAGGACGCAGACAAGTGAGGCCCTGACACTGGTCCCAGCCCCTGTGCCTGCCTTTTGGGGAACCCGACTCCTTAACAGGCCGGCCCCAACCAGAAGACTCAAGGCTACACTGAGCAGAGTGCACAGACAGAGACAAAGAACACAAAAGCCGTAGTCGGACGGTCCGAGTCAGTAAATGGGCGGGCAGCGCGGTACACAGTCGTGAGGCAAAGGGAGAAACAGGGTTCAAGCCAAAGGTCAGATAACAGCCGGGAGACGCAGTACAGATAAAGGAGGCAGAAGGATAGTCAGAAGCAAGCCAAAGGTCAGGTAACAATAAAGAGGAGCAGGCAAAAACCAGGCGTACTACAGGGAGCAAATACCTATAGCAGGCAAGGGGAAGAGGTATAACAGCCCTAAAATACCTGCCAGAAACCAAAAGGATGAAGGTAATAGGTGGAAGTAACAGAAGACCTGATCGGAGCAAAGGGCTGTCAATCAACAGAAACACACACGGAGCAAGCTTAACCAGTGGAGTGCTGGTAGATTCCTGAACACGGGCGTTGGCCAGGTATCAATCAAGCATGCAGGGAGGAAGACCAAGTTCACACTAGAAAATACAATTGTAAGGTGTTATGTCAGAAACCATGGCTTTCGCCGCAACGTCCGTGGCCGGCGACCAGAGCCAAAAGCCGGGGGTGTGTCAGGCACAATCATGACAATGAGCCCATCACACCTCACACCTGCACTGCTTCTATCATATGCAAACACTGAAATGTCCTTTTAGGCCGTGTTCACACAAAGCAGAACAGAACTTGTGTGTCCTGGAATCTGCGCCGTAGCTTACACAATGCACAGCAAACTGTGCCCGGTCACTTATACTAATAATAATCTCCATGTGGACAAGATGTGGATGAGCCCCATTGGGAAAATCTGCAATCAGATGTGAAAACCCATGATGGATGTTAAGAGGATCACCTAAAAACCAATAGTGGAGATCTGAGGGGGACCACCTGAAAACCAATAGCAGAGATGTGAGGGGATCACCTGAAAACCAATAGCGGAGATCTGAGGGGGATCACCTGAAAACCAATAGTGAAGATCTGAGGGGACCACCTGAAAACCAATAGCGGAGATCTGAGAGGATCACCTGAAAACCAATAGCAGAGCTCTGAGAGGATCACCTGAAAACCTTTAGAGGAGATCTGAGGGGATCACCTGAAAACCAATAGCGGAGATCTGAGGGGATCACCTGAAAACCAGTAGCAAAGATCTGAGAGGATCACCTGAAAACCAATAGCGGAGATCTGAGGGGATCACCTGAAAACCAATAGTGAAGATCTGAGGAGGACCACCTGAAAACCAATAGCGGAGTTCTGTGGGGTACCACCTGAAAACCAATAGCGGAGATCTGTGGGGATCACCTGAAAACCAATAGCAGAGATGTGAGAGGATCACCTGAAAACCAATAGCGGAGATCTGAGAGGATCACCTGAAAATCAATAGCAGAGATCTGAGGGGGACCACCTGAAAACAATGCGGAAAATTGAGGGGGGACATTTTGAAAACCAATAGCGGAGATCTGAGGGGATCCCCTTTTGGAAAACCAATGGGAGATTGAGGGGATCACCTGAAAACCAATAGAGAGATGTGAGAGGCACCTAAAAAACCAATAGCGGAGATCTGAGGGGATCACCTGAAAACCAATAGCGGAGATCTGAGAGGATCACCTGAAAACCAGTAGCGGAGATCTGAGGAGGATCACCTGAAAACCAATAGCAGAGATCGGTGGGGATCACCTGAAAACCAATAGTGGAGATCTGAGAGGATCACCTGAAAACCAATAGCGGAGATCTGAGAGGATCACCTGAAAACCAATAGCGGCCTGCTCTCCTGCATAGGCTTAGGCCTAGTATCCCGGATTGTTGCTGGAGATATGGGGATCCCGGGGTGAATTTGCAACATGTGTTTTGGGACTGTGAGTGGATACGGCCATTCTGGTTAATGGTTCAGTCCTTGGTTGCTGATATTGCACAGATTAGGGTCCCTTTTACCCCACAGACCTTCCTTCTAAACATCCCTTATACCCCTCTAGGACGTGGGATGGGAAGACTCTTCCTATATATAGTGACCGCTTCTAAATGTCTTATTGCTAGATTATGGAAACAAGCGTCTACTCCCACTCAGCACGACTTAAGTCTCCGTTTGCACGAAGTTAGACTTTATGGAATATCTTACTGCTGTATCTCACAACCAACTGGACCTATTTGACCGTGTCTGGAAAACCATGGGATGTTTTTCTGTATCTACATGACTTGTAGTTTTCTACTTTGATATAATTGGATTGCAGACTACTGTTAGGAGCCTTACTTTTTCCTTGTGTGTCCTGTCTTTGTCTTCCCCCCCCTGTTTTGTTAGTCTGTCTTCATGTCTCGGAAATAACTGTGTTACTCTAGCCGTCTATGGGTCTGTCTCTCAGTGGCCCCAGTGAAGGGCGCTATTGGGTTGCGGACTAGAAATGTATTCTATTTAATTCACTGAGATCTACTTGTTTTATATTGCACTTTGTTTTTACTAATTTGATGGCACAGTATCTCTTTGATATTTACTGTACGGCTTTGTTGATCGTATTTTTGTACTGAAAACTTTAATAAAAATTTACAGAAAAAAAAAAGTAAACCAATAGCGGAGATCTGAGAGGATCACCTGAAAACCAATAGCGGAGATCAGAGGTTTTCACCTAAAAACCAATAGCGGAGATCTGAGAGGATCAACTGAAAACCAATAGCGGAGATCTGAGAGGATCAACTGAAAACCAATAGCAGAGCTCTGAGGGGGATCACCTGAAAACCAATAGCGGAGATCTAAGAGGATCACCTGAAAACCAATAGCGGAGATCTGAGAGGTCACCTGAAAAAACCGATAGCGGAGATCTGAGAGGATCCCGGGAAAACCAATAGCGGAGATTGAGAGGATCACCTGAAAACCGATAGCGGAGATCGGGAGAGGATCACCTGAAAACCAATAACGGAGATCTGAGGGGATCACCTGAAAACCAATGGCGGAGATCTGAGAGGATCAACTGAAAACCAATGGCGGAGATCTGAGAGGATCACCTGAAAACCAATCGCGGAGATCTGAGAGGATCACCTGAAAACCAATCGTAGAGATCGGAGAGGATCACCTGAAAATCACATTCGTGGGCCGTCAATATACGTTTAAAACACTTCTTTTATTATTACAAATCGTAAAAGACACGTAAACATACTCTTCAATGAGCTAGTTCAAGAGGGATACTTATGTTTTGTTGCGGGTCAGAGCTCCGTTCAAACTCGAATCCTAAGACGCCCTGCGCGGCACTCTAGTTTCAACGTCCTTGCTTGGATGTTATTATGCCATTCAATGCGTCCGTGTGGTAATTCACCATTCACCGGTATTCAGGGTGCGTAGGAACCCGATCCGCTGCCCGCTGTTTGGGCTTCATGAGGAGACCCCCGGAGACCAAGCGATACCTGGCGGGGGGTTGTGCGACGTTTCGGGGAGACCCCTCCCCTTTCTCAAGCATGCGCAGACCAGTCACAACCACCATTTTATGGCTGCTTTCCCACGAGACCTTCATTCAAAACAAACAAGTGCCGGTTAGACAATATACACTATAATACATCAAAAAAAAACATAAAATAAAAAACAATAAACCTAGAGAAGGCTTTTTTAAACTAAAATTCTCATTATCCCCTTTCGGATTTTTAAGGGCCCTCCAATCGATGTATCCACATCGCCTCTCTTTGCAACAATCTCTTTTGTAACTGCTTTTCTTCTTTACACACCACTTTTTTAATATACACCACCGCAACTCAAAAATGCCATGCTCTTTTTTTGCGTAGTGGCTTTGCAAGTGATGATTCCCCAAAACTTTTTTTCTTCTCCTCTTCCCCACTACATTGGTGATTCCCTTAGTTTTAAATGCTGATCAGGGATCTGTGCTCATTAAGTTGGTTTTTATCATCCTGCTTGTCTGCCCAACATAGATTTTGCCACATGGGCATTTGAGCATATAAATAACGGAGGTACTTTCGCACGTATGTGTACCCTTAATCTTAGATGGGAGAATTGTAAAAATAAAAAAATAAAAAATGCCAACAATTTCTCGCGGAAAGAGAGGGAAGCAATGAAACAAATTGAACAGGACCCCACAATTACGTTAAAGAAAGCGGATGAGGGGCGTGTGTAGTAATGGATACACTGAAATATCTACATGAAGCCCATTTACAACTAAATGAGCATAAGATATGTAAGAAACTAAGTACAGATCCAACAGATGAGTTGAGTAGGATTATCCATGATTTGTTGGAGGAGGCTGAACTCAATGGAATTATTAATACCCAAGAAAAAACAATGCTTACGAAGGATAATCCTAGGGTTCCTGTACTATATCTAGTCCCAAAGATCCACAAGTCCCTCCTAGATCCCCCGGGACGTCCTATAGTCTCGGGGGTAGACTCGCTTCTGGAACCTCTAGCAGCTTATGTAGATTCATACCTCCAGAAAAACAGTAAAAAATGATCCCAATATATTACAGGATACAGGGCAATTTTTGAGAATCATTGAAAAAAATCGAATGTACAGAGGTTAAATGGATATGCACCCTGGACATAAAATATTTGTTTACAAATATACCATATATAGAAGGCACATGGCTGTGAGGGAAGTACTATGTGCTGACTCAAAATTGACTAACCCAAACATATTGCGTTCCTGATGCGACTTCTGGATGTTACCCTTTAAACCTTTATTTTTTTTCGTTTTGGGGGGAGTTCTATCTCCAGCTGCAGGGGAACTTTCTATGGGGCCCCCTGTGGCGCCCAGTTACGCGAATTTTTTTTCATGCGTTTTTTTTGAAAAACAATTTGTTTTTTCATCGCCTTGTTTCGGACGCACTATTTTGGTTAAGGTACGTCGATGACGTTTTCCTTTTGTGGACAGGGACGGCTGAAGAGTTGAATGAGTTGTAACTTTATATTAACGATGTCCACCCTCTCATTAAATTTACTATTACAAAAGACCAGACAACCATTTCATATTTGGATGTCATGGTCAAGAGAGAAGGTAATACGTTGGTAACACACTTTTTACTAAGGATACTGATTGTAACAACCTCTTGCTTTAAAGCGAGCCAACATGCCCCACAGGTGTTCAAGGGTTTATTGTTGGGGTTTTCCCAAATTTTCATACGGGCCAGACGGTTTCTGCTCGTCGATTACAGAATATGTGAAAAATAAGGAAAAAACTTGTGAAGAAATTTATAAAACGAGGATACGAGGAACTTTATGGTTAAAAAAGTGGGAGAAGAGGTGCAGAAATTAAATCGGCAGGAACTATTAAAAATTAGAGACAAAAATAAAAGGAGGGAGGAAGGCTTTATGTATACCTCTGTATACGATCATCATGCAGAATTGGTTAAGAAAACAATTAGAAAATATTGGGGAGTTTTGCAATCGGACCCCAAGTATGGCTATATTTTTAAAAGCAGCCCATGTGGATTTATCGTAAGGGTAGGACTGTCGGACAGTCATTGGTCTATAGTGATGTTAATAAGAACAAGAAACAGGAATATGTGCAGACCACGTTTAACCTTTAAAATTGGCACAGTACCATGCCGCAAGTGCCCAAAACTGTGCCCGCAATAATTAAAGGGGATGTCATTTTATCACCCAACTAAGGGGTACCCCATTAAGTTAAGGGTACACATCGTGCGAAAGTACCTCCGTTATTTTTATGCTCAAATGCCCATGTGGCAAAATCTATGTTGGGCAGACAAGCAGGATGATAAAAACCAGACTTAATGAGCACAGATCCTGATCAGGGAGTTTAAAACTAAGGGAATCACCAATGTAGGTGGGGGAGAGGAGAAGAAAAAAAATTTTGGGGAATCATCACTTGCAGCCACTACGCAAAAAGAAAGGCATGGCATTTCTGAGTTGCGGTGGTGTATATTAGAAAAAGTGGGTGTGTAAAAGAAGAAAAACAGTTACAAAAGAGATTGTTGCAAAGAGAGGCGATGTGGATTTCATCGGTTGGAGGCCTTAACTCCGAAAGGCATTAATGAGAATTTTAGTTTAAAAGCCTTTCTTAGTTTTATTGTTTTTATTTTATGTTTTTTTATTGTGTATTATTGTGTATATTGTCTAACCGGCACTTGTTTTTTTTGTAATGAAGGTTCGTGGGATGCAGCCATAAAGGGGGTTGCGACCTGGTTGGGCGGCATTTCTTGAGAAAGGGGAGGGGTTTTCCCCGAAACGTCGCACACGCCGCCAGGTATCGCTTGGTCTCCGGGGGTTCCTCGTGAAGCCCAAACAGCGGGCAGCGGATCGGGTTCCTACGCACCCTGAATACGGTTGAATGGTGAAATTACCACACGGACGATTGAAAGGCATAATTAACCCTCCAAGCAGGACGTTGAAACTAGAGTGGCGCGCAGGGCGTCTTAGGACTCGTGTTTGAACGGAGCTCTGACTCCGCAAACAAAACATAAGTATCCTCTTGAACTAGCTCATTGAAGAGTATGTTTACGTGTCTTTTACGATTTGTAATAATAAAAGAAGTGTTTTAAACGTATATTGACGGCCCACGAATGTGATTTTCAGGTGATCCTCTCAGATCTCCGCTATTGTTTTTCAGGTGATCCTCTCAGATCTCCGCTATCGGTTTTCAGGTGATCCCCTCAGATCTCCGCTTTTGGTTTTCAGGTGATCCTCTCAGATCTCCGCTATTGGTTTTCAGGTGATCCCCCTCAGAGCTCTGCTATTGGTTTTCAGGTGATCCTCTCAGATCTCCGCCATTGGTTTTCAGGTGATCCTCTCAGATCTCCGCTATTGGTTTTCAGGTGTTCACCATCAGATTTCCGCTATTGGTTTTCAGGTGGTCCCTCAGATCTCCGCTATTGGTTTTCAGGTGATCCCCTCAGTCTCCCCTATTGGTTTTCAGGTGATCCTCTCACATCTCTGCTATTTTGGTTTTTTAGGTGATCACCTCAGATCTCCGCTATTGGTTTTCAGTTGATTCCCTAAGATCTGCACTATTGGTTTTCAGGTGATCCCCTCAGATCTCCCCTATTGGTTTTCAGGTGATCCCCTCACATCTCTGCTATTGGTTTTCAGGTGGTTCCCCCTCAGATCTCCACTATGGTTTTTAGGTGATCCTCTTAAGATCCATCATGGGTTTTCACATCTGATTGCAGATTTTCCCAATGGGGCTCATCCACATCTTGTCCACATGGAGATTATTATTAGTATAAGTGACCGGGCACAGTTTGCTGTGCATTGTGTAAGCTTACGGCGCAGATTCCAGGACACACAAGTTCTGTTCTGCTTTGTGTGAACCGGCCGTAGAAGGACATTTAAATGGTTTGCATATAAAAGAAGCGTGCAGGTTGCGAGGTGTGATGGGCTCATTGTCATGATTGTGCCTGACACACCCCCAGCTTTTGGCTCTGGTCGCCGGCCACAGACGTTGCGGCGAAAGCCATGGTTTCTGACATAACACCTTTACAATTTGTATTTTCTAGTGTGAACTTGGTCTTCCTTCCCTGCATGCTTGATTGATACCTGGCCAACGCCCGTGGGGCAGGGGAAACTTCCAGCATCCAATGGTTTAAGCTTGCTCCTTGTTTGTTTCTGTTTATTGACAGCCCTTTGCTCCCATCAGGTCTTTGTTACTTCCACCTATTACCTTCATCCTTTTGGTTTCTGGCAGGTATTTAAGGGCTGTTATACCTCTTCCCTTGCCTGCTATAGGTATTTGCTCCCTTGTAGTACGCCTGGTTTTTGCCTGCTCCTCTTTATTGTTACTGAAACCCTTTGGCTTGTTCTGACTATCCTTCTGCCTCCTTTTTTCTGTACTGCGTTTTCCCGGCTGTTATCTGACCTTTGGCTTGAACCTGGGTTTTTCCCTTTGCCTCACGACTGTGTACCGCGCTGCCCGCCCATTTTTCTGACTCGGACGTCCGGGCTACGGCTTTTGTGTTCTTTGTTTGTCTCTGTCTGTGCACTCTGCTCAGTGTAGCCTTGAGTCTTCTGGTTGGGGCCGGCCTGTTAAGGAGTAGGTTCCCCAAAAGGCAGGGACAGGGGCTGGGACCAGTGTCAGGGCCTCACTTGTCTGCGTCCTGGTGTGTGTCCCTGACTGGTCCCTTACACTCATACTTCACAGAAAGGAGGTAGTCCCACCAGAGGTATCGGTATAACCGGTGCGGGTCTGTACTCAGTGAATGCACAACAGGAGTCACGAGAGGTCCAAAGAGAAACCTTTGATAATTAACATACACCACCAACAGACTTGCCACGAGAGTGTGGAAGGGCATCTTCACTGGCAGGAACAGAAATGACGCCCCTAAAGTCTGGCTTTATTAGTAGGGAGGACCTGATGTGTATAATGTGAGGTAGGTAGTATGTCTAATATCCACATGATGCAGGACCCCCTAGAAGATCATTGCCCATCACCTCGGCCATCTTGTCTTCTTCCCATAGTGCATCCTGGCCCCATCTCTTCTCCAGGTAAGTGACGCACCTGGCCGTCCACATGATGCCAGGACCCCCTAGCAGAACATTGCCCATCACCTCCGCCATCTTGTTTTTTTTTCCCATAATGCATCCTGGCACCATCTAATCTCCAGGTAAGTGATGCACCCGGCCGTCCACATGCTGTCTGGGTCCCCCAGCAGAACATTGCCCATCACCTCCGCCATTTTGTTTTATTCCCATAATGCATCCTGGCACCATCTAATCTCCAGGTAAGTGATGCACCCAGCCGTTCACATGGTGCCAGGACCCCTCCCCATCAAAACATTGCCTATAACACTGCCTCCGCCATCTTGTCTTCTTCCCATATGGCATCTTGGTGTCATCTCTGCTCTACGGAAGCGACACACACGCACCCGGCTGTCCACACAATGGGAGATGTGATCCATCAGGCCAGGCCTCTTCTGTTGCTTCGGGCTCCAGTTTTGAGCCTCACATGCCAAGTGTTGGAGCTATCAGTGGTGGACAGGTAGCGACTGGTTACATCAGTGTTAACTTAATAAAGTTGTGTAGTAGGGAAAAGCACTCCATTGAGAAAATGTTTGGAAGAGGTGCAAGTCAAGAATAAATGTCCAAGAGATTTCATGAATTGACTGCACACTACAAGTGTATTATTGCAAATACATAAGAAGGTTTTTATTGAAGAAATTCACTACAGGCTCCAATGAAGACAATTGTAAGTGACTGTGAAAATTGACGTTTCGGTCATCCGACCTTTCTGGTGGACTGAGGAGAGGATTGAGGCTCTGGTGGACTGAGAGGATTGAGGCTCAGGATGTCCTGGTGGACTGAGGATTGAGGCCGAGGATGTCCTCGTGGACTGAGGAGAGGATTGAGGCTCAGGATGCCCTGGTGGACTGAGGAGAGGATTGAGGCCCAGGATGCTCTGGTGGACTGAGGAGAGGATTGAGGCACAGGATGTTCTGGTGGACTGAGGAGAGGATTGAAGCCGACGATGTCCTGGTGGACTGAGGAGAGGATTGAGGCCCAGGATGCCCTGGTGGACTGAGGAGAGAATTGAGGCCCAGGATGTCCCGGTGGACAGAGGAGAAGATTGAGGTCCAGGATGTCCTGGTGGACTGAGGAGATGATTGAGGTCCAGGATGTCATGGTGGACTGAGGAGAGGATTGAGGTCCAGGATGTCCTGGTGGACTGAGGAGAGGATTGAGGCCCAGGATGCTCTGGTGGACTGAGGAGAGGATTGAGGCCCAGGATGCTCTGGTGGACTGAGGAGAGGATTGAGGCCCAGGATGCTCTGGTGGACTGAGGAGATGATTGAGGTCCAGGATGTCCTGGTGGACTGAGGAGAGGATTGAAGCCGAGGATGTCCTGGTGGACTGAGGAGAGGATTGAGGCCCAGGATGCCCTGATGGACTGAGGAGAGAATTGAGGCCCAGGAGGTCCCGGCGGACTGAGGAGAGGATTGAGGTCCAGGATGTCCTGGTGGACTGAGGAGAGGATTGAGGCCCAGGATGTCCTGGTGGACTGAGGAGAGGATTGAGGTCCAGGATGTCCTGGTGGACTGAGGAGAGGATTGAGGCCCAGGATGTCAAGGTGGACTGAGGATTGAGGCCCAGGATGTCCTGGTGGACTGAGGAGAGGATTGAGGCCCAGGATGTCCTGGTGGACTGAGGAGAGGATTGAGGCCCAGGATGTCCTGGTGGACTAAGGAGAGGATTGAGGCCCAGGATGTCCTGGTGAAATAAAGAGATGATTGAGGCCCAGGATGCTCTGTTGGACTGAGGAGAGGATTGAGGCCCAGGATGCCCTGATGGACTGAGGAGAGAATTGAGGCCCAGGATGCTCTGGTGGACTGAGGAGAGGATTGAGGCCCAGGATGCTCTGGTGGACTGAGGAGAGGATTGAGGCCCAGGATGTCCTGGTGGACTGAGAGGAGAAGATTGAGGCCCAGGATGTCCTGGTGGACGGAGGATGGAGGCCCAGGATGTCCTGGTGGACGGAGGATGGAGGCCCAGGATGTCCTGGTGGACGGAGGATGGAGGCCCAGGATGTCCTGGGGGACTGAGGATGGAGGCCCAGGATGTCCTGGTGGACTGAGGATCGAGGCCCAGGATGTCCTGGTGGACTGAGGAGAGGATTGAGGCCCAGGATGTCCTGGTGGACTGAGGAGAGGATTGAGGCGCAGGATGCCCTGGTGGACTGAGGAGAGGATTGAGGCCCAGGATGCCCTGGTGGACTGAGGAGAGGATTGAGGCCCAGGATGCCCTGGTGGACTGAGGAGAGGATTGAGGCCCAGGATGTCCTGGTGGCCTGAGGAGAGGAGGATTGAGGCCCAGGACGCCCTGGTGGACTGAGGAGAGGATTGAGGCCCAGGATGCCCTGGTGGACTGAGGAGAGGATTGAGGCCCAGGATGTCCTGGTGGACTGAGGAGAGGATTGAGGCCCAGAATGTCCTGGTGGACTAAGGAATGAGGTCCAGGATGTCCTGGTTGACTGAGGAGAGGATTGAGGCCAAGGAAGTCCTATTGGACTGAGGAGAGGATTGAGGCCCAGGATGCTCTGGTGGACTGAGTATTGAGGCCCAGGATGTCCTGGTGGACTGAGTATTGAGGTCCAGGATTCCCTGGTGAACACACCAAGCTTTTCTGTATACATGATGTCAGGAAGTCTTGTTGGTGTAACCTTGCATGATGTTGAATTCCAAGTATCATCCTGCGATTAACTGTCCATGTCCATAGGTCCTGCTTTGGGATTGGCTACTATCAGCAATGTCGGGGCCCTTGGAGGCGGAGTTTTTATTAGTCAGAAGGCGGGACTTGGAGCGTCTGACTACAGAGGTGATGCAGATGAAGGAATTTCTACCTCAGATCCTGAACCAAGATCTACTGGAGAGTGTACAACGGCTTGATGCGGCCGAGGGCGGTGAGTGACCCGAGGTGGGGAAGGGGGAGGGGCCCCTGGGTGCGGATGAGGGGGCCCCAGGTGCGGCAGGGCGGGGTGACCCCCTGTGTGGACAAGGGTGAGGAGTGACCCCAGGGTGCAGACGAGGGCGAGGAGAGACCCCGGGTTGCAGACGAGGTTGAGGAGTGACCACTGTGTGCAGACAAGAGCGGTGAGTGACCTCAGTGTGCGGACAAGAGCGGTGAGTGACCTCAGTGTGCGGAGAAGAGCGGTGAGTGACCTCAGTGTGCGGACAAGAGCGGTGAGTGACCTCAGTGTGCGGGGAAAAAGCGGGAGTGACCCAGTGTGCGGAAAAAAGCGGTGGTGACCCCATGTGCGGACAAGAGCGGTGAGTGACCTCAGTGTGCGGCAAGAGGTGAGTGACCCCATGTGCGGACAAGAGCGGTGGGGGACCTCAGTGTGCGGGCAAGAGCGGTGATGACCCGTGTGCGGCAGAGCGGGGAGTACCTCGTGTGCGGAGAAGGGGTGAGGCCTCGTGTTGGGGGCAAGATCGGGGCAGTACCTCAGTGTGCGGGGTAGGCGGTGTGTAAACCTCTGTCAGACAAAGGGGGGTGATTTATTTAGTTTTGGGAGGGTGTTGAGAGCCCCCGGTTGTGGCGAAAATGGTGAGTGACCCCCTGTGTGGACGAAGAGGGGGATTGGGGCCTCAGTCTGTGGACGAGGATGGTGGTGACTCAGTGTGCGGACAAGGCGGTGAGTGACCTCAGTGTGCGACAGAGCGGTGAGTGACCTGTGTGCGGACTGAGCGTGAGTGTACCCAGTGTGCGGACCAGCGCGGTGAGTGACCTCAGTGTGCGGACAAGAGCGGTGAGTGACCTCAGTGTGCGGACAAGAGCGGTGAGTGACCTCAGTGTGCGGACAAGAGCGGTGAGTGACCTCAGTGTGCGGACAAGAGCGGTCAGTGACCTCGTGTGCGGACAAGAGCGGTGAGTGACCTCAGTGTGCGGACAAGAGCGGTGAGTGACCTCAGTGTGCGGACAAGAGCGGTGAGTGACCTCAGTGTGTGGATGAGGGCGGTGTGTAAACCTCAGTGTGCAGACAAGGGCGGTGAGTGATTCTAGTGTGTGGACGAGGGTGGTGAGTGACCTCAGTATGCGGACGAGGACGGTGAGTGACCTCAGTGTGCGGACAAGGGCAGTGAATGACTAGTGTGTGGATGAGGGTGGCGCGAGACCCCAGTGTGCAGACGAGGACAGTGAGAGACCCCAGTGTGCGGACGAGGACGGTGAGTGACCTCAGTATGCGGACGAGGACGGTGAGTGACCTCAGTGATGCGGGACAGGACGGTGAGTGACCTGGTGTGGGACTGAGGCGGGAGTGACCTCGGTGTGCGGACGAGGACGGTGAGTGACCTCGGTGTGCGGACGAGGACGGTGAGTGACCTCGGTGTGCGGACGAGGACGGTAGACCCGGGTGCCGGACGGACGGTGAGTGACCCTGTGTGCGGCAGGACGTGTGACTCTGTGTGCGGACGAGGACGGTGAGTGACCTCTGGTGTGCGGACGAGGAGGTGAGTGACTTGTGTGGGACGAGGTCGGTGAGCGTCCTCAGTTTGCGGACGAGGACGGTGAGTGACCTCGGTGTGCGGACGAGGACGGTGAGTGACCTCTGTGTGCGGACGAGGACGGTGAGTGACCTCGGTGTGCGGACGAGGACGGTGAGTGACCTCGGTGTGCGGACGAGGACGGTGAGTGACCACAGTGTGCGGATGAGGGTGGTGAGTGATCCTAGTGTGTGGACAAGAGCATTGAGTGACCTCAGTGTGTGCATGAGGGTGGTGAGCGACATCTGTGTGCAGACGAGATTGAGAGGTCTTTGGTAGTAAGATGATGGCTAGTTTTTATGGTGGTGTGAGGTGTACTGTCTCAGTGAAGATGGTTGGGAGCCTTGTTGCTATGGATGGTCAGTTCTGTGTCCATGGTGGTAAATGATGGCTAGTTATTAAGGAGGTGAGGGGTCTTCCGTCTGTTTCTCTGGTGGTGGAGTCCTTTCTTTTGCCAATGTTGATGGTGGTGATGTCTGTTTCTCTGGTGGCGTAGTTCTTTTTTCCTGTGGTGGTGAGGGGGTCTTCTGTCTGTTTCTCTGGTGGTGGAGACCTATATGTGGTGGTCTGTCGAGGGTCTTCTGTCTGTTTCTCTGGTGGTGGAGACCTATCTTATGTTGGTGGTGGTCGCGAGGGTTCTTCTGTCTGTTTCTCTGGTGGTGGAGACCTATCTTGTGTTGGTGGTGGTGAAGAGGGGTCTTTTGTCTGTTTATTTGATGGTAGAGTCCT
This sequence comes from Phyllomedusa bahiana, assembly GCA_025379985.1. NCBI lineage: Eukaryota > Metazoa > Chordata > Amphibia > Anura > Hylidae > Phyllomedusa > Phyllomedusa bahiana. The sequence continues at coordinate 20,882 of JAODAL010042222.1, read as the reverse complement.
TCCTTTTGCTGGTGGCGGTAAATGGTTTTTTGTATGTTTTTGTGTTGGTGGTGGTGTTGAGCTGTCTTCTGTCTGTTTCTCTGGTGGTGGAGACCTATCTTGTGTTGGTGGTGGTAGGAGTCTTCTGTCTGTTTCTCTGTTGGTGGAGACCTATCTTGTGTTGGTGGTGAGCTGTCTTCTGTCTGTTTCTCTGGTGGTGGAGACCTATCGTGTGTTGGTGGTGAGCTGTCTTCTGTCTGTTTCTATGGTGGTGGAGACCTATCTTGTATTGGTGGTAGTGGTAGGGGTTTTCTGTCTGTTTCTCTGGTGGTGGAGACCTATCTTGTGTTGGTGGTGGCGAAGAGGGGTCTTCCATCTGTTTCTTTGTTGGTAGAGTCCTTCCTTTTGCTGGTGGTGGTAATTTTTTTTGTCTTTTTCTCTGTTGGTGGTGACCTATCTTGTGTTGGTGATGCTGGTGAGGGATCTTCTGTCTGTATCTTTGATGGTGGAGTCCTTTCTTTTGCCAGTGGTGATGGTGAGTGGTCTTCCATCTGTTTCTCTGGTGGTGGAGACCTATCTTGTGTTGGTGGTGAGGGGTCTTCTGTCTATTTCTCTGGTGATTGAGTCCTTTCTTTTGCCAGTGGTGGTGGTAAAGGGTTTTCTGTCTGTTTCTCTGGTGCTGGAGACCTATCTTGTGTTGGTGGTGGTGCTGTTGGTGGTGGTGACTGGTCTTCTGTCTGTTTCTCTGGTGGTGGAGACCTATCTTGTGTTGGTGGTGAAGGGTCTTCTGTCTGTTTCTCTGGTGGTGGAGTTCTTTTGCCGATGGTAATGGTGAGGGGTCTTCTGTCTATTTCTCTGGTGATTGAGTCCTTTCTTTTGCCAGTGGTGGTGGTAAAGGATTTTCTGTCTGTTTCTCTGTTGCTGGAAACCTATCTTGTGTTGTTGGTGGTGGTGGTGACTGGTCTTCTGTCTGTTTCTCTGGTGGTGGAGACCTATCTTGTGTTGGTGGTGAAGGGTCTTCTGTCTTTTTCTCTGGTACTAGAGACCTATCTTGTGTTAGTGGTGATGAGGGGTCATCTGCGTGTTTCTTTGGTGGTGGAGAGCTATCTTGTATTGGTGGTGGTGGTGGTGAAGGGTCTTCTGTCTGTTTCTCTGGTGGTGGAGTTCTTTCTTTTGCCGGTGGTGATGGTGAGGGGTCTTCTGTCTATTTCTCTGGTGATTGAGTCCTTTCTTTTGCCAGTGGTGGTGGTAAAGGGTTTTCTGTCTGTTTCTCTGGTGCTGGAGACCTATCTTGTGTTAGTGGTGGTGAGGGGTCATCTGTGTGTTTCTTTGGTGGTGGAGAGCTATCTTGTATTGGTGGTGGTGAGGGGTCTTCTGTCTGTTTCTCTGGTGGTGGAAACCTATCTTGTGTTAACGGTGGTGGTGAGCAGTCTTCTGTCTATTTCTCTGGTGATTGAGTCTTTTCTTTTGCCAGTGATGGTGGTAAAGGGTTTTCTGTCTGTTTCTCTGTTGCTGGAGACCTATCTTGTGTTGATGGTGGTGGTGGTGACTGGTCTTCTGTCTGTTTCTCTGGTGGTGGAGACCTATCTTGTGTTGGTGGTGGCGAAGAGGGGTCATCTGCGTGTTTCTTTGGTGGTGGAAAGCTATCTTGTATTGGTGGTGGTGGTGGTGAGGGGTCTTCTGTCAGTTTCCCTGGTGGTGAAGTTCTTTCTTTTGCTGGTGGAAGTCATGAGGGGTCTTCTGCCTGTTTCTCTGGTGGTGGAAACCTATCTTGTATTGGTGTGGTGGTAGGGGTCTTCTGTCTGTTTCTCTGGTGGTGGAGACCTATCTTGTGTTGGTGGTGGCGAAGAGGGGTCTTACGTCTGTTTCTTTGTTGGTAGAGTCCTTCCTTTTGCTGGTGGTGGTAAATGGTTTTTTGTCTGTTTCTCTGTTGGTGGAGACCTATCTTGTGTTGGTGGTGGTGGTGAGGGGTCTTCTGTCTGTTTCTCTGTTGGTGGAGACCTATCTTGTGTTAACAGTGGTGGTGAGCTGTCTTCTGTCTGTTTCTCTGGTGGTGGAGACCTATCTTGTATTGGTGGTGGTGGTAGGAGTCTTCTGTCTGTTTCTCTGGTGGTGGAGACCTATCTTGTGTTGGTGGTGGCAAAGAGGGGTCTTACGTCTGTTTCTTTGTTGGTAGAGTCCTTCCTTTTGCTGGTGGTGGTAAATGGTTTTTTGTATGTTTCTCTGTTGGTGGAGACCTATCTTGTGTTGGTGGTGCTGGTGACGGGTTTTCTTTCTGTTTCTTTGATGGTGGAGTCCTTTCTTTTGCCAGTGGTGGTGGTGAGTGGTCTTCTGTCTGTTTCTCTGGTGGTGGAGACCTATCTTGTGTTGGTGGTGAGGGGTCTTCTGTCTGTTTCTCTGTTGGTGGAGTTCTTTTGCCGGTGGTAATGGTGAGGGGTCTTGTCTATTCTCTGGTGATTGAGTCTTTCTTTCCAGTGGTGGTTAAGGATTTCGTCTGTTTTCTTTTTGCTGAGACATCTTGTGTTGGTGGTGGTGGTGAGCTGTCTTCTGTCTGTTTCTCTGTTGGTGGAGACCTATCTTGTGTTGGTGGTGCTGGTGACGGGTCTTCTGTCTGTTTCTCTGGTGGTGGAGTCCTTTCTTTAGCCAGTGGTGATGGTAAAGGGTTTTCTGTCTGTTTCTCTGGTGCTGGAGACCTATCTTGTGTTGATGGTGGTGAGGGGTTATCTGTGTGTTTCTTTGGTGGTGAAGAGCTATCTTGTATTGGTGGTGGTGGTGGTGAGCAGTCTTCTGTCTGTTTCTCTGGTGGTGGAGACCTATCTTGTGTTGGTGGTGAGGGGTCTTCTGTCTGTTTCTCTGGTGGTGTTCTTTCTTTTGCCGGTGGTGGGGATGAGGGATCTTCTGTCTGTTTCTATGGTGGTGGAGACCTATCTTATGTTAGTGGTGCGGAGGGGTCATCTGTCTGTTTCTTTGGTGGTGGAGAGCTATCTTGTATTGTTGGTGGTGGTGAGGGGTCTTCTGTCTGTTTCTATGGAGGTGGAGTCCTTTCTTTTGCTGGTGGTGGTGGTGGTAAAAGTTTTTCTGTCTGTTTCACTGGAGACCTATCTTGTGTTGGTGGTGGTGGTGAGGGGTCATCTGTCTGTTCCTCTGGTGGTGGAGTCCTTTCTTTTGCCAGTGGTGGTGATGAAGGGTCTTCTGTCTGTTTCTCTGGTGGTAGCGTTCTTTCTTTTGCCAGTGATGGGCATGAGGGGTCTTCTGTCTGTTTCTCTGGTGGTGGAGACCTATCTTGTGTTGATGGTGGTGAGGGGTCATCTGTCTCTTTCTTTGGTGGTGGAGACCTATCTTGTATTGGTGGTGGTGGTGAGGGGCCATCTGTTTTTCTCTGGTGGTGGAGACCTATCCTATGTTGGTGGTGGTGGTGAGGGGTCTTCTCTCTGTTTCTCTGGTGGTGGAGTTCTTTCTTTTGCCAGTGGTGGTGGTGAGGGGTTTTCTGTCTGTTTCTATGGAGGTGGAGTCCTTTCTTTTGCCGGTTGTGGTGGTGGTGGTAAAAGGTTTTCTGTCTGTTTCTCTGGTGGTGGAGACCTATCTTGTGTTGGTGGTGGTGTTGAGGGGTTTTCTGTCTGCTTCTCTGGTGGTGGAGACCTATCTTATGTTGGTGGTGGTGAGGGGTCATCTGTCTGTTTCCTTTCTGGCTTTCATACTGTGACCGGAACATGTGTTTTGGATTTTTCCTTTGGTGCCTGCCCTGTTGTTGCCCATTTCTCCTGCACCTTCACTGACATTCGGGCTCTGTGTTTTTTTTCTTAGCGCTGGAGGAGCGGGAACTGGACTATGAACATGTCAGGGCCCGACTGCAGGCAACTCAAAGCGAATGTGTAAGAGCAAAAGAAGTAAGAACCTCAATGGGCCCCTTTTATGGCTGTTCTGTCCCAGAGTGACCTCCCAGGTGGGGTCTACTTGTAGTGTGCATGAATTACATTGCTGTCCATGTCTGCAGGAAAATCTGGCTCTGCTTCTCCAGGTCAATGAACTCCGAGATCAGTCTGTCCAGCAGGTTGACTTCTGCACTCAGATGGGGTCTGCACTGTGCACCTTACTGTGGGGAGTCTCCAACAGGGAGGAGACAGTGAAGAGCATCATAGTCATGGTGAGTGGTGGAGGTCTTTGTGAATGGTGATGAGGACATCTAGTTATAGTGAGTGGTGGAAGGGACACCTGGTCATGATGATGGTGGGGGACACTGGTCTGATGAGTGGTGGGGGGACACCTGGTCATCATGAGTGGTGGAGGTGACACCTGGTCATGGTGAATGGACGAGGGGACACCTTGTCATGGTGAATGATGGAGGCGGCACCTGGTCATGGTGGATGATGGAGAGGACATCTGGTCATGGTGAGTGGTGGAGGGGACACCTGGTCATGGTGAGTGGTGGAGGGGACACCTGGTCATGGTGAATGGACGAAGGGACACCTTGTCATGGTGAATGATGGAGGCGGCACCTGGTCATGGTGGATGGTGGAGGGGACATCTGGTCTGGTAGTGGTGGGGGGGGAAACCGGTCATGGTAGTGGGGAGGTACACCGGGTTGGGGGAAAAGGGGTTTTTGGAGGGTGGAAAAAGGTAAAGGGGGGGGAGGGGTTTGGAGGGGAAACCCAGGGAAACCCCTTTTGGTGAATGGGGGAGGAGAATCGGGGACGGGGGGGGTATGGAGGTGAGGGAGGGGACCTGGTCATTGAGGGGGGGAAATTTGTTTTGGGAGGGGGAATCTGGTCTGGTGAGTGGTAAGTGGGCACTTGGTCGGGGTGAATGGGGGGGAGACACCTGGTCTGTACTGATGGAGGGGACATTTTTTTTATGGGAGTGGTGGGGGGGCACCTGGCAGGTGGTGTATGAAGAGGAATCGGCATGGGAGTGGTGAAGTGGGCACTTGGTCATGGTGAATGGTGGAGGAGACACCTGGTTATGGTGGTGGGAAAGGGGGACTGGTCGGGAATGGGGGAGGGACCCCCGGAAAAGGTATGGGGTGGGCCTTGGTCATGGTGAGTGGTGAGATGACATGGTCATGACAGTCATTGTTGGGGGGGGGGCCCCATTTTGTTACTTTTTGGAGTTAGCCCAGCTGGCTTCCCGCTGACACTGATTGCACGGGACGCATCTCCACACACAGACAGAACTTGGAGGCGTCCTACACATCTGCACTGTGAGTCATATGGCAGATCAGACACTCCCAGGTGACTGAATATGGCGGAAGCAGCGAGGTCCGGAGTGGACTGCACCCTGTCTGTGTTCAATCCTCGTGTGGTGGTCTCTCTCTCCAGCTCTGTGTCTTACCTGCAGGATAAGACCGCTGAGTTCTTTGGCCTGGCTGGTCAGCTTCGCGTTTTTTTGGGTCCTTTTTGTCAATCAGGTGAGGACACGGAAAGGGGGCGTTTTTTTACTGGGTCTGGCTGGCACCATCACGAGTAAGTACACGATGGGATCTTTTTGAAAAAAAATACAGTCGGCCAAAAGTTTGGAATGACAAAATATAAAATTTTCCGATCTGTTGCCCTCTGGTTTTTCTGTTTTTTATACTACAGAAATACAATGCAATCAGATTATGATAACAAAAGTTTATTTACAGTTTAAAATGATTAAGCAGCAAATCAATATTTGCAGTGTTGACCCTTTTTCTTCAGACCCCTGCAATTCTCCCCGGATGCTCTCAATCAACTTTTGGACCAAATCCGACTGAAAAAGTCCATTTTGACAATCATTTTTCCTTTTTGGGTTTTTTTGGGTTTTTGTTTGTCCCCCGTCTTTGATGTTGACCCCAAGTTTCAATGGGGTTAAGATCTGGGGGGGTTTTTAGGCCATGGAACAAAATCTCTTTTTTGTTCCCCGGCCCAAATTTTTGTTATCCCCTTTCTTTATGGGGAAGGTGCCCACATGCGGAAAAGGCATTGTTGATCACCAAACTGCTCTTGGACGGTTGGGAGAAGTGGCTCTTGGAGGACATTCTGGTACCATTCTTTATTCATGGATGTGCTTTTAGGCAAGACTGTTAGAGAGCCGAATCCCTTGGCTGAAGAAGCAAACCCCACACATGAATGGTTTTCCTGGATGCTTTACAGTTGGCATGAGACAAGACTGGTGGTATCGCTCACCTTGTACTTCTTCCGAACAAGCTGGTTTCCAGATGTTCCAAACATTCGGAAAGGGTATTCATCAGAGAAAATGACTTTACCCCAGTCCTCAGCAGTCCACATCCCTGTACCTTTGGCAGAATATCAGTCTGTCCCTGAGTTTTTTCTGGAGAGAAGTGGCTTCTTTGCTGCCCTCCTTGACACCAGGCCTTGCATCCATGAGTCTCCGCCTCACAGTGGCGTGCAGATGCACTCACACTGCCCTGCTGCCAGTCCTGAGCAAGCTCTGCACTGCTGGTAGCCCGGTTCTGAAGCTGAAACACTTTTAAGAGACGGTCCTGGCGCTTGCTGGTCTTTCTTGGGCGCCCTGGAGCCTTTTTGGCAACAATGGAACCTCTCACCTTGAATTCCTTGATGATGTGATAGATTGTTGACTGAGGTGCAATCTTTCTAGCTGCGATACTCTTCCCTGTTAGGCCAGTTTTGTGCAGTGCAATGTTGATGACTGCACGTGTTTCTTTAGAGATAACCATGGTTAACAGAAGAGAAACAATGATGACAAGCACCAGCCTCCTTTTAAAGTGTCCAGTGGTGTGATTCTTACTTAATCATGACAGATTGATCTCCAGCCCTGTCCTCATCAACACCCACACCTGTGTTAATGGAGCAATCACTGAAACGATGTTAGCTGGTCCTTTTAAGGCAGGTCTGCAATGAGATTGAAATGTGTTTTGGGGGAAAAAGTTCATTTCTAGGCAACTATTGACTTTGCAATTCATTGCTGTTAAGCTGATCACTCTTTATAACATTCTGGAGTACATGCAAATTGCCATTATAAAACCTGATGCAGTAGACTTTGTAAAAATTAACATTTGTATCATTCTCAAAACTTTTGGCCATGACTGTACATATGGCACTTCTATGTTCATTGCTTTAAGTACACAGATGGTCAGTTATGGGTACAGTGTCCTAAGTGAAGGTCCTTAAGAGCAGATAATAAGTATGAGAAGGTCAGGAAATCATATCTGTGAAATATTCAGAATTTGCACAACCTCATGAGGAGATCACGTCTCTGAAACGTTCAGAGTCTTACCTGACCTAGATACACCTTGAGTTCTTATTGTTTGTCCTTTTGTCTTCTCTTGAAGCATCTGGGACTGCAATGGGTGCCACCTTTATGCCCATATTCACATGACCTAACAGGAGCATTTACCCCCATATATAAAGAACACATCACTTATTATGGAGGATACAGGTCTCTGGTGCCTCCATCTTGTTGCTGATACTTATCCACCTGACCTAGATACACCTTGAGTTCTTATTGTTTGTCCTGTTGTCTTCTCTTGAAGTATCTGGGACCGCGATGGGTGCCACCTTTATGACCAAATTCACGTGACCTAACGGCAGCATTTACCCCCATATATAACGAACACATCACTTATTATGGAGGATACTGATCTCTGGTGCCTCCATCTTGTAGAGACCTATCCGAGTCTAACCTGACCTAGTTACACCTTGAGTTCTTACTGTTTGTCTTGGTGTCCTGTCTGGAAGCATATGGGACTGTAATGGGGGCCAACTTCATGCCCAGATTCACATGATCTAGCGGAAGTGTCACATTATTTACCCCCATATATAAAGCACCCATTACTTATTATGGAGCACACTGGTCTCTGGTGCCTCCATCTTGTTGTAGAGACCTATTTGAGTCTTACCCGACGTAGATACTACTTGAGTTCTTATTGTTTGTCCTGGAATCATCTGGGACTGCAGTGGGCACCATCTGCTCATATTCACATGGCCTACTTGGAGGATCAGAGCATTTACCACCATCCCCCAAGGTGCAGGCTTAATGCTGTTGACTGATGGGCAGGGTTATTTCTATAGGGTCTGGTCACCACACGCCAATCACCTTCTCTTTGTCTGAATACTTGTGTATTATATAATCTGTTAGTATGTTATACACAAGCCGGTCAGGAGAACATAGTCCCATAAGGAAGCTGATGACAGGTTTTTCATTGAGTTCTACCTGTAGATCTGTATGCAGTGAGTGGTGGCTGCAGCCAAAATGTTGTCCTACATCCACACCTCATCAATGGCTGTATATTAGGATGACACTCCTATACACAGTGATGTCCTGCTCTTTCTTACATTTTTCATTCTTCTGTCCTTTGAGATGTGTCGGCTGCGTCCTGTGGACGTGCTTTCCTGGTGTCCTGTCTGGAAGCATCTGGGACTGCAATGGGGGCCACCTTCATGCCCATATTCACATGATCTACTGGGAGTTTCAGAGCATTTACCCCGATTCCCCAGGGTGCAGGCTTCATGCTGTAGACTGACGGGCAGGGCTATTTCTGTAGGGTCTGTATAGTCTGTTAGTATATGACACACAAGCTGGGCAGGAGACCAGAGAACATGGGACAATCCGAAAAGGAAGTTGAAGACAGGTTTATCATTGAGTTCTATGTATCAATCTGTACGCAGTGTGCTCCCCCAAGTGGTGGCTGCAGCCCCCCAGAATGTTGTCCTACATCCGCATCTCATCAATGTAGTATGTGATACACAAGCCAGTCAGGAGATCATAGAACGTGGGACATGAATAGTCCAATAAGGAAGCTGAAGACAGGTTTATCATTGAGTTCTATGTATCAATCTGTACGCAGTGTGCTCCCCCCTAGTGGTGGCTGCAGCCCACCAGAATATTGTCCTACATCCACATCTCATCAATGTAATATGTGATACACAAGCCAGTCAGGAGACCATAGAACGTGGGAGAGGAATAGTCCCATAAGGAAGCCGAAGACAGGTTTATCATTGAGTTCTATGTATCAACTGTATGCAGTGAGCTCCTCCTAGTGGTGGCTGCAGCAGGCCAGAATATTGCCCTACATCCACATTTCATCAATGTAGTATGTGATACACAAGCCGGTCAGGAGACCATAGAACGTGGGACATGAATAGTCCCATAAAGAAGCTGAAGACAGGTATATCAATGAGTTCTATGTATCAATCTGTATGCAGTGATCTCCACCTAGTGGTGGCTGCAGCAGGCCAGAATGTTGTCCTACATCCACATCTCATCAATGTAGTATGTGATACACAAGCCGGTCAGGAGACCAGAACGTGGGACAAGAATAGTCCCATAAGGTAGCTGAAGACAGGTTTATCATTGAGTTCTATGTATCAATCTGTATGCAGTGAGCTACCTCTAGTGGTGGCTGCAGCAGGCCAGATTTTTTACCTATACTCACATCTCATCAATGTAGTATGTGATACACAAGCCAGTCAGGAGATCATAGAGCGTGGGACATGAATCGTCCCATAAAGAAGCTGAAGACCGGTATATCAATGAGTTGTATGTATCAGTCTGTATGCAGTGAGCTCCCTCTAGTGGTGGCTGCAGCAGGCCAGAATATTGCCCTACATCCACATTTCATCAATGTAGTATGTGATACACAAGCCGGTCAGGAGATCATAGAACGTGGGACAGGAATAGTCCCATAAAGAAGCTGAAGACAGGTTTATCATTGAGTTCTATGTATCAATCTGTATTGATACATAGTATGTGATATATGTATGTGATATACATAGTATGTGTATCTCATCAATGTAGTATGTGATACACAAGCCAGTCAGGAGATCATAGAATGTGGGACATGAATAGTCCCATAAGGAAGCTGAAGACAGGTTTATCATTGAGTTCTATGTATCAATCTGTATGCAGTGAGCTCCTCCTAGTGGTGGCTGCAACAGGCCAGAATATTGCCCTACATCCACATTTCATCAATGTAGTATGTGATACACAAGCCGGTCAGGAGACCATAGAACGTGGGACATGAATAGTCCCATAATGAAGATGAAGACAGGTTTATCTTTGAGCTCTATATATCAATCTGTACGCAGTGAGCTCCACCTAGTGGTGGCTGCAGCAGGCCAGAATGTTGTCCTACATCCACATCTTATCAATGTAGTATGTGATACACAAGCCGGTCAGGAGACCATAGAACGTAGGACATGAATAGTCCCATAAGGTAGCTGAAGACAGGTTTATCATTGAGTTCTATGTATCAATCTGTATGCAGTGAGCTCCACCTAGTGGTGGCTGCAGCACGCCAGAATGTTATTCTACATCCACACCTCATCAATTGGATGTTACAGGAGCCGTCAGGGATCATAATACGTAGACTTCTATGAATAGTCCCAAGGTTGCTGAAGACGGTTTTCTATACTTGAGTTCGTGAGTGATGCAACTGGATGCAGTTGGAGCTACCACCTAGTGGTGGCTGCAGCACGCCAGAATGTTATTCTACATCCACACCTCATCAATGTAGTATGTGATACACAAGCCGGTCAGGAGACCATAGAACGTGGGACAGGAATAGTCCCATAAAGAAGCTGAAGACAGGTTTATCTTTGAGCTCTATATATCAATCTGTACGCAGTGAGCTCCACCTAGTGGTGGCTGCAGCAGGCCAGAATCTTGCCCTACATCCACATATCATCAATGTAGTATGTGATACACAAGCCGGTCAGGAGACCATAGAACGTGGGACATGAATAGTCCCATAAGGTAGCTGAAGACAGGTTTATCATTGAGCTCTGTATATCAATCTGTATGCAGTGAGCTCCACCTAGTGGTGGCTGCAGCACGCCAGAATGTTATTCTACATCCACACCTCATCAATGTAGTATGTGATACAGAAGCCGGTCAGGAGATCATAGAACGTGGGACAGGAATAGTCCCATAAAGAAGCTGAAGACAGGTTTATCATTGAGTTCTATGTATCAATCTGTATGCAGTGAGCTCCACCTAGTGGTGGCTGCAGCCCACCAGAATATTGTCCTACATCCACACCTCATCATATTGGGATGACACTCCTCTACAGTGATGTCCTCCTGCTCATCCTCCCACATTTCCTGTTCTTCTCTCCTATGAGATGTGGCGGCCGTGTCCTGTGGACGTGATTTCCTGATGACCTCGTGCAGGGAGCTGATGGACACGTGGATGCAGCTCCTGGGACAGATCCAGTCGGGACGCTGCGCTCGGCTCAGAGTGTGAGTGTGGTACATTCAGATCTGAGACGATACATCTGGGCTGGAGACGCCGCTGATCTCTGCTGTCTCTCTGCAGGCTCATCCTGATGACTCTGTACAACGTCTCCATTCATCGGGAAGGTCTGGTGTGGATGAGTCAGTACATGGGACTAATGTCTCAGCTTCAGCAGCTCCTGATGGGTGAGGACATGGTGACTGGAGGAACATGAGCCATAAAGATGTCCCTGATTACCGAGAATTTCTCACTCAGTGTAACAAGAGATAAAGGGAACGTCAGCCAAGGGCATCATCGGGCGCTGCTGTCAGGTGCCCCAGATCAAGTTTATAAAAAGGAGACCACTGCTGCCCCCTGTAAGTGTATTGGGGGTCACAAATAACTGCAGGCAGCACTGGGAGGACGTGTAACTTGAAGGAGCACGGTGGGATCAAAACTTCAGGGGCACAGTGGGATCATAACTTCAGGGGGCACAGTGGGATCATAACTTCAGGGGCACAGTGGGGTCATAACTTCAGGGGGCACAGTGGGATCATAACTTCAGGGGGCACAGTGGGGTCATAAATAACTTCAGGGGGCACAGTGGGATCATAACTTCAGGGGGCACAGTGGGATCATAACTTCAGGGGGCACAGTGGGATCATAACTTCAGGGGGCACAGTGGGATTATAACTTCAGGGGGCACAGTGGGATCATAACTTCAGGGGGCACAGTGGGATCATAACTTCAGGGGGCACAGTGGGGTCATAAATAACTTCAGGGGGCACAGTGGGATCATAACTTCAGGGGGCACAGTGGGATCAGGACTTCAGGGGGCACAGTGGGTCATATATAACTTCAGGGGCACAGTGGGTCATAAATAACTTCAGGGGGCACAGTGGGGTCATAACTTCAGGGGGCACAGTGGGATCATAACTTCAGGGGGCACAGTGGGATCATAACTTCAGGGGGCATAGTGGGATTATAACATCAGGGGGCACAGTGGGATTATAACTTCAGGGGGCACGGTGGGGTCATAAATAACTTCAGGGGGCACAGTGGGATCAGGACTTCAGGGGGCACAGTGGGATCATAACTTCAGGGGGCACAGTGGGATCATAACTTCAGGGGGGCACAGTGGGTCATAAATAACTTCAGGGGCACAGTGGGTCATAAATAACTTCAGGGGGGCACATGGGGTTAAATAACTTAGGGGAAAGTGGGTATAAATAATTCGGGGGGCAGGGGGGGTCAAAATAACTTCGGGGGGCACAGGGGGGTCAAAAATTAACTTCAGGGGGCACAGTGGGTCATAAATAACTTCAGGGGGCACAGTGGGGTCATAAATAACTTCAGGGGGCACAGTGGGTCATAAATAACTTCAGGGGGCACAGTGGGGTCATAAATAACTTCAGGGGGCACGGGGGATATAAATTCAGGGGCCGGGGGTCATAATAAAACAGAGGGCACAGTGGGATCATAAATAACTTCAGGGGGCACAGTGGGTCATAAATAACTTCAGGGGCACAGTGGGATCATAAATAACTTCAGGGGGCACAGTGGGGTCATAAATAACTTCAGGGGGCACAGTGGGTCATAAATAACTTCAGGGGCACAGTGGGGTCATAAATTCGGGGGGGCCCATGGGGGTCATAAAACTTGGGGGGCAACGGGGGTTAAAAACTTCAGGGGGGCACAGTGGGGTCAAAAATAATTTTGGGGGCCCCGTGGGAAATCTTAAATAACTTCAGGGGGCACAGTGGGGTCATAAATAACTTCAGGGGGCACAGTGGGGTCATAAATAACTTCAGGGGGCATGGCGGGTCATAAATAACTTCAGGGGGCACAGTGGGATCATAAATAACTTCAGGGGGCACAGTGGGGTCAGAAATAACTTCAGGGGCACATTTGGGGCCAAAAATAACTTCAGGGGGCACATTTGGGGCATAAACTTCGGGGGCACAGGGGGCATAATAAGGGGCCAGTGGGGTAAAAAATAACTTCTGGGGGCACGGTGGGATTATAACTTCAGGGGGCAATGGGGCCCCAAAATAACTTCCGGGGGCACAGTGGGGTCATAAATAACTTCAGGGGCACAGTGGGTCATAAATAACTTCAGGGGGGCACAGGGGGGATAAATAATTTCGGGGGGCCCACAGTGGGTTTTAAAAAAAAACCTTCGGGGGGCCCAGGGGGTTTCAAAAAACTTGGGGGGCCCAACATGGCGGGTCATATATAACTTCAGGGGACACAGCGAGGTCTTAAATAACTTCAGGGGGCACGGTGGGGTCATAAATAACTTCAGGGGGCAGGGTTTGGGATCTAAAAAAAACTTTCGGGGGGGAACAGGGGGATCAAAAAGTAACTTCAGGGGGGCACGGGTTGGTCTAAATAACTTGGGGGGGCCAGTGGGGTCATAAAAACTTAAAGGGGCACAGTGGGATCAAAAAAAATTGGGTGGCACATTTGGGGTATAAATAACTTCAGGGGGCCCACATTTGGGGGTCATAAATAACTTCAGGGGGCACAGTTGGTCATAAATAACTTCAGGGGGCACAGTGGGGTCATAAATAACTTCAGGGGCACAGTGGGGTCATAAATAACTTCAGGGGCACAGTGGGGTCATAAATAACTTCAGGGGGCACAGTGGGGTCATAAATAACTTCAGGGGGCCCCAAAGGGGGGGGTCATCTATAACTTCAGGGGGCTCAGTGGTGCCATTTTAACTTCGGGGGGCAATTTGGTGCCATTTTTTAAAAACTTCAGGGGGCAAATTTTAAAAGGGTCTTATTTTCAGGGGGGTGTGTTTGGGTATATGAGGAAAGGGAAATTGGGGGGGGGGCCCCCAAAAGCATAGGGGGCCCCTTCAATTTCCCCCTTTGGGCCCAAGTCCGACCTGGAAACTAAAAAAGGCCTTTTGAGCCCTTGCCCAACCCCTCACAGTATCCGTGGCAAAAACCCAGAGCCCTACAAGTAATTCCATGTGTTGAATCTGAAGGTCGCTCTATCTTTCTTTTTCCCTTAAAATTAATTGGGCCCACAATTTTATTACGGGGCCCTTTGGGTTTCCCCGGGGTCGTGGGGTCACAAGGGGTTGGCTGTCTGTCTGGAAAGAGTTAAGAACTGTTTTTTAGGGCTAAAAACCCAGGGGAAACCTTGGGGGACTTCCATAAACCCCAACATACGGGAGGGGTGGGGAAACCATCAGTTCTGCACCCGATCCGAACTTTTTTTAAGAATTATCCATCAGCTGCCATTGGGTTCTGCAGAAAGAAAAGGGCAGGGGGGTTTGAGGGAAAACATCAAATTTTGGGGTTTTCCCACCATCCAAAGAGATGTTTAAAATGTGAAAAAGGGCCAAGAGCGGGGGACCCGGAGGACAGGGGAGGCCCCAAAGGCTCACTCTACTCCAGTGAGGTTTCCGTGTTGTTTCTTTTTTTTGTGGGTTTTTCTTCACACAGATGTTTCTAGATGTGAAGAAACAGCTTCCCCATCTTAGGCTGGAACAATCCCAAGAAAATGAAATAGTTTAGAACAAATCATATTAGAACTAAGAAGAAGAGCTATTAGATTGCTCCACTTGATTTCAGTCTGTCCCACATCACCAGGACCAACCTGCCCGACGTCACCAGGACCAGCCTGCCTGACGTCACCCCAACCAGCCTGCCTGACATCACCCCGACCAGCCTGCCTGACATCACCCCGACCAGCTTGCCTGACATCACCCCGACCAGCTTGCCTGACATCACCCTGACCAGCCTGCCTGACGTCACCCCGACCAGCCTGCCTGACGTCACCCCGACCAGCCTGCCTGACGTCACCACGACCAGCCTGCCTGACGTCACCCCGACCAGCCTGCCTGACGTCTCACGTCCAGCTTCCTGACGTACACACCCGACAGCCTGGCCTTGACGTCACCAGACCAGCATGCCTTGACGTTCACCCCGACCAGCCTGCCTGACGCCACCCCGACCAGCCTGCCTGACGCCACCCCGACCAGCCTGCCTGACGCCACCGCCTGACGTCACCCTGACCAGCCTGCCTGACGTCACCCCGACCAGCCTGCCTGACATCATCACCAACAGCCTGCCTGACGTCACCTTAAGACCAGCCTGCTGACCGTAACAAGGACAGCTGCCTTGACAACACCCGACCATGGCCTGCTGACACCACCCCGACCAGCCTGCCTGACACCACCAAACCAGCATGCACGACGTCACCACGACCAGCCTGCACAGACATCACCAAGGATCAGCCCTGCCCGACGTCACCAGGACCAGCCTGCCTGACGTCACCCCGACCAGCCTGCCTGACGTCACCCCGACCAGCCTTCCGACGTCACCCGACCGGCCTTCCCGACGTCACCCCGCCAGCCTGCCAGTCGTCACCCCGACCAGCCTGCCTGTCGTCACCCCGACCAGCCTGCCTGACGTCACCCCGACCATCCTGCCTGATGTAACAAGGACCAGCCTGCCTGACATCACGACCATCCTGCCTGATGTAACAAGGAGCCAGCCTGCCTGACATCACCCCGAAAGCCTGCCTGTCTTCAACCAGGACCCAGGCCTGCATGACGTCACCCCTAACCAGCCCCTGCATGACGTCACGACCAGCCTGCCTGACGTCACCCCGACCAGCCTGCCTGACGCCACCCCGACCAGCCTGCCTGACGTCACCCCGACCAGCCTGCCTGACCTCACCAGGACCAGCCTGCCTGACGTCACCCCGACCAGCCTGCCTGACGTCACCAGGACCAGCCTGCCTGACGCCACCCGAACCCACCACTGCCTGATCGGACAAGAACCAGCCTGCCTGACGTCACAGACAGCTGACTGACTCAGCCACAACCTGCCTGCCTGTACCTCACCACACCCACCACAACCAGCTGCCCTGACCTCACCAGGACCAGCCTGCCTGACGTAACAAGGACCAGCCTGCCTGACGTCCACCACAAACTCCATGCCTGCCCGACATCACCAGGACCAGCCTGCTGACGTCACCCCAACCAGCCTGCCCGACATAACAAGGACCAGCCTGTCTGAATCACCACAAACAGCCTGCTGGATGTCACCCTGATACAGCCTGCCTGACATTCACCACGTCAGCCTGCCTGACGCCACCTGAGCCAGCTTGCCTGACGCCACCCTGAGCTGGCCTGCTGAGTCACCTGAGCAGCCTGCTGACGCCACCCTGACCAGCTGCCTGACGCCACACGTCCGACAAGCCTGCTCCTGACATCACAGGACCAGCTGCTGGACATCACACGACCAGCTCTGCCTTGACGTCACCGCCATCATGTGATGTAACAAGGACAGCCTGCTCTGACATCACCCCACCATAGCTGCCTGACTCTACCAGGACAGCCTGCCTGACCTCACCCCGACCAGCCTGCCTGACATCACCACAACCAGCCTGCCTGACCTCACCCCGACCAGCCTGCCTGAGTCACCCCGACCAAGACCTCTGCCTGACTTCACCACAACCAGGCTGCCTGACGTGACAGGACCCCAGCACTGCCTCTGACATCAACCCCGACCAGCCTAGCTGACGTCACCACGACCAATCCTGGCCTGATGTAACAAGGACAGATGCCTGACCGTTCACCCCAAACAGCCTGCCTGACCTCACCAGGACCAGCCTGCCTGACCTCACCACGACCAGCCTGCCTGATCGTCACACCCCGATCCAGCCTGCTGACGTCACCCCGACACGCCTGCCTGGACGTCACCCCGCCAGCTGCCTGACGTCACCAGGAAAAAGCCTGCCTGACGTCACCCCGACCAGCCTGCCCGACGTCACCACGACCAGCCTGCCCGACGTCACCAGGATCAGCCTGCCCGACGTCACCAGGGACCAAGCCTGTCTGTCGTCACCCCGACAGCTGCACTGACATCACAGGACCAGGCCTGCCTGGAATACCCAGACCAGCCCGCCCGACGTCACCAGGACCAGCCTGCCTGACGCCACCCCGACCACCCTGCCCCTGACGTCAACGGACAGCCTGCCTGACGTCACCAGGACCAGCTGCACATGGACATCTCACGACCAGCCTTCCTGCCTGAGTACCCCGACCAGCTTGCCTGACGTCACCCCGACCAGCCTGCCTGACGTCACCCCGACCAGCCTGCCTGACGTCACCACGACCATCCTGGCTGACGACACCACAACAGTCCCCACATTGTAGGCTATGCATTAGGGCACACGTCTGATGGACAGCTACCGATGGATTCAGTCTGTGGACGGTTGGTGGAGGCTCTTCCAGATGGGACGTCTTTGAGGCTGTGAGAATCAACCTCCTTCAGATTTGTTTTTTCTACCAATTCTTTTTAAAAAACCGGGAGGAAGGACCCAAGAAAAAGAACCCTAGCGGGTTTTTTGGACTAATCAAAATTGCGATACTTCAAAGTGAAGGGGAGACATTTTACAGCCCGGGTCACTTGTCAGCTTGTAGTGGAAGCCGCTATGTTACTTTCTTCTGGGGGGGGGAAAACCCCTTATAAATTCCCTCAAGGCAGCCTTTCTGGTTCATACCAGAAAGGGGTTTTGGAGGACACGGTGTGACTTATATGAAGAGCATAGCCATTCGAATATTGTCCCCTCAGCACCTGGCTGATAACAGAGGAGAATTTAGTTAACCACTGGGCTCTCTTACTCCTTCATAACCTGCTTTACATTTGGGGGTGCTCTCCTGCCAGAATTGTCCCCCTTTCGGGCGTCGTTTCCTGCGGACATCAGCGGGTTTTTTCTCGGGTGTTTTATGTTTTAAATTCCTAAAAACCCTTTCCCCAGACCCGGGATACACAGGACAAACCGCAGCCTAACGCCGCCACCACCGCTGTTGATTATAAGTCTATGACCTCGCAGATCCCAGCAGTGTCATCTGCAGCAAATCAAATTAAATTTAAATTTTACTAAAGGGAAAGGCCACTGCTGCGGAATGTAGTGGGGCCGGAGGCGGGAGAGTTTTGCAGAGGAATGGGTGGGGGGCCCGATTTTTAACCCCAGGAAGGGGGGGGTTTCCCACAGGGGAAGAACTTTTAGGGGAAAACATTGTTCCCATCTCTCACCCTCACGAGTCGTGAGACACAAAAAACTTTTTAAAAAACAAGAGAACATTCACGGGGGAACCCAGAAGGGAGGGGCTCATTATATGATGCACGTAAACGAAGACAAATTTAAAGTCCGGCCCCTTTGGCTGGGCCATCTTTGTTTTTTCAAGAGAAAAAACGGAGTTTTTGCCATGCCCCCTTGGGATGACTTCAAGAAGAAGAGTATACAAATTCCTTCTCCTTTCCTCCTGTTGACATCATAGGATAAGACCCATAAAAAGAGTCCCTCCCCCATGCCTCTTCATAAACGGGGATAGATGAAATTTATAAAAAGAGTCCCCCACCGGGGCCTCTTGTTTGTTAGCATAATGAAGATTAAAACAAAAAGGCCTCACCGTGCCCCGGGTTGGGTTTAGATAAGGAAATCCCAAGAGTACTTTTCCGGGCCCCCCTTCTCGGTTTGAGGCATAAAAGAAGAGTATACAAAAGTCCTCTCCGTGCCTCTCTGATGACGGCATAGATGAATATACAAGAGTCCTCTCCATGCCCCTTTTGAGGGTTTAGCATATTTTGGGAAGATTTATAAAAGAGTCCTCTCCGTGCCTTTTCTGATGATGAAAGATAAGGGTATACAAGATTCCTTTCACCGTGTTTTCTCTGATGACGGCATAGATGAAGAATTTACAAGATTTCCTCCCCCGTCCCCTTTTTCTGATGACATAAATGATGAAGAATAAAAGGGTTCCTCCCCCATGACCCCTGTAAAGGCATAGATAAAAGGTAAACAAAAGTCCTCACCGTCCCTTTCTTAAAGAGGGCATAGATGAAGGTATAAGATCCTAAACCAAATGCCTCTCTGGTGACGGCATAGATGAAGAGTATACAAGAGTCCTCTCCGTGCCTCTCTGATGACGGCATAGATGAAGAGTATACAAAAAGCCCCTCCCCCGTGCCTTTTGGGAATGACGGCTTTGATGAAGGTATACAAAGCCCCTCACGTCCCTACTGTTTAGGGGATAGATAAGAGTATAAAAGAGCCCACCATGCCTCTTGATGAGGCACAGTTAAGAGTAACAAGATTTCCTCACCGTCCCTCTCGATGTTTAAAAAGATAAAAGAGTAACAAGAGCCCCCTCCTGTCCCTCTGATGAGGGATAAAATGAAGGGGGATACAAGAGTCCTCATGTACCTCTCTGTTTACAGCATGGGATGAAGAGTATACAAGACCCCCTCTATTTACCTCTTAAATGAGGGGCATAGAGGAAGAGTATAAAGAGTCCTCCCCAAGCCCCCCTCTAAGGGATGGATGGGTGAAGGTAACAAGGGGTCCCTTTTTCACCCGATAAAACAAAAAGGTTTGAAAAATTTTTCCAAAAATTCGTCCCCCGGTGCCTCTCTGATGACGGCATAGATGAAGAGTATACAAGAGTCCTCTCGTTACACATGACGGCATAGGGAAAAGTATAAAGGTCCTCACCTGCCTCTTGATGACGGCAAGTTTAAAAAGTATACAAAGTCCTCTTTTTTTTCCCGATGCCCGGCATGTGAAGAGTAAAAGGGCCTCCCCGGTCCTCTCTATGACGCATAGTTTAAGAGATAAAAGGGTCCTCATTTGTCTTCCCCGATGACCCCAAAAGTGAAAAGTATAAAAGTCCTCCCCTTCCCCTGATGATCATAAAAAAGGTTTACAAAGTCCTCACCGTGCCTCTCTGATGACGGCATAGATGAAGAGTATACAAGAGTCCTCACCATGCCTCTCTGATGACGGCATAGATGAAGAGTATACAAGAGTCCTCACCGTGCCTGATACCAAAATTTAAAGTATACAAGAGTGCCTTGTGCCCCTCTGATAAGCTAAAAAGGGTTATACAAGAGTCCCACGTGCTCTGATACATCAAGTAAGAGTATAAAAGAGTCCTCACCGTGCCTCTGATGACGGCTTTGATGAAGTTAAAAAGGCCCCTCATCCTCCTGATCCCTTAAAAGAAGAGTTACAAGAGTCCCATGCCTTTCCCCAAATGAGGAAATAGATGAAGAGTAACAAGAGCCTCACCGGCCTCTTTATGCGGCAAATAAGATAAAACCCCTCCCGTGCCTTTTTATGCCCATTAAAAAGAGTAACAAAGCCCTCTCGTCCCCTTGTGAAAGCTAGAAAGATATACAAACCCTCTCCGTCCCTCCGATGACATCAAGATAAGAGTATACAAGATCCCCCCGGTCCTCTATATGGCAAAGATAAAGTATCAAAGTCCCTCCGTGCCTCTCTGATGACATAGATGAAGAGTAACAAAGTCCCAAACCTGCCTTTAATGGCATAGATAAAAAGGTTACAAGAGTCCCCCGTGCCCTCCTGGTATACATAGATAAAAAAGAGTATAAAAGAGCCTCCCGTCTCTCTGATAAGCAAAATTTGGAGTATAAAAGATCCCCGGGTGCCCTTTGATGAGGCTAGTTTAAAAAACCTTCACACAAGGGGAATTTACCTACATGTAATTTCTTATAATACCAGCTCATCATAGTGGTGGAGGAGGCATCCCACCATCTCCCTCCCAGTCACCCCCACCCCTTTCCAGTCCCCCCAATCCCCTCACAGTCACCCTGTTGTCGCCCGGGCAAGTCCCCCCACCCCAAGTCACCCACATCCTCCCACCAAAACTGTTGTCCCCGGGGTCCAGTCACCCCCCTCCAAGTCCCCCATCGTGC
>JAODAL010042221.1:0-35054 GCA_025379985.1 Phyllomedusa bahiana | reverse complement strand
GTTTCCCAGACCCCTGTAAAGAAGGGGTGGAACCAACCTTTTTAAACCCCATAAATTTCACTTACACATTTTATGCTCAAAACTATGTGGACACTTAACTAGCTCACCTATATGAGCTTCCTGGACACCATATTAAAAAATAAAATGTTAATATTGTGCCCCCTTTTTACCTCTATAAGAACCTTTACTCTTCTAGGAAGTCTGTCCACATTTTGGAGCATGATAGTTGGATTTTGTACCCATTTAGCCAAAAGAGCACTAGTGAGGTCAGGTACTTTTGTCAGGTGAGAAGGTCTGGCCTGGGGTGCGAAAAAACAGTACATGCATGTTTTAAGTGTCTCACAGCTTTTTAAAATTTTTACGTTGAAATAAACTGCCCAAGAAAAAAAAGTCCAATGCGTCAAAAATTTAGTTTAGCCACCCACCTAAAAATCAGGCTAACAACATAAAATTTTTGACATTTTTGGGCAGTGAGGTACATACATGTGTGAATCGATAAAAAGGCATAAACATGCCCTGTCGAAATGAAAAATAAAAGTGTAGGCTGTGTTATATGGGGATATTCTTTTAGGCGCAAATCTTTTGTAAATTTGTCTTAAATGGTGCACAACATTATTTCTGCCCTAACCTACTCCAGAAAACTTGTGCAACAACTTTCATTTTTCCGGGCCATTGCTCCCATTCTTCCCAAAATATTTAGTAATTGACATTTAAAAATCTGAAAAGCCACTACAGGGGAAAAAAAAGTATTACGCCCCAATTTTCAAGTTCTTCCACTTAAAAAGAAGAGAGAGGCCTGTTATTGACACACAATAGACCTCAAATTGAAGACAAATTAAATACTAACCCCCAAAACACATGCTTTTTTAAAGAATTATTTGCACATTATGGTTGAAAATAAGTATTTAGTCAACAAGCAAGTATTTGGCCTACAAACAAGCAAGATTTCTGGCTCTCACAGACATGTAACTTATTCTTTAAGAGGCTCCTCTGTCCTCCACCATTACCTGTAAAGACATTGTTTAAACTTGTTATCAATAAAAGACACCGCCACAACCTCAAACAGTCACACTTTATACTCCACAAGTGAAGACCAAAGAGCTGTCGAAGGACACCGATAAAAAGGTAGCCCGCACCAGCGGGAAAAACTGCATCTCAAGAAGCTTTGGGGGGAGAAATCAACTGGGGAGCAAAAATTTGAAAAGGGAAAACATACAAGACCACGATAATCCCAAGATCTGGGGGGCCACCAAGACCACCCCGGAGATCAAAAAGATCTTTTAAAAAGGCATGAGCAAAAACCCAAACCACATGGGGGGAGCTAGTGAATGACCTTCGAAGCTGGACAATGTAACAAAGGCTACCATCATAACCCAAAAACCCCCCAGGGACTCAAACCGCAGTGCCCAGCGTGTCCCTCGGTTAAGCCTACTGCCGGGGCCCCGTCTGAAGTTTGCAAGAGAGATTTAAATAACCAAAGAGTTTTTGTTGAAATGTCATTTTATCAATGAAACTAAAGTAAAAATTTTTGGGAAAAAAACACAACTCTCGTGTTTGGGGGAGAGAGAATGCTATTTGCACCCAAAAGGGACACCAACCTACTTTGAAGCATGGAGGGCAACATAAGCTTTGGGCTGTTTCTTGCAAAGGGACCGGGAAGACAAAACGATACATGAAAGAATCAATTTGGTTTTTTGAGTGCAAACCCTTCCTTCCACGAAAGGGCATTGAAGTAGAAAGTGGCTGGGTCTTTCAGCGGACAATAATCCCAAGCACACCACCAGGGAAAACGAAGGGGTGGCTTTCAGAAAGCATTTAAAGGGTTCGGAGTGGCCTACCATCTCCCAATCTCAACCCCAAAAAAAACCTTTGGAAGGAGTTGAAAGTCCATGTTGCCCGCAACAGCCCCAAAACATCCTGCTCTAGGGGAGACCATGGAGGAATGGGTCAACAATCACAACAGTGGTCCCAACCTTGTGAAGACTTACAAAAACTTTTTGACCTCTGTCATTGCCAACAAAGGAAAAAACAAGAAAATTGATAATTTTTTGTTATTGCCCAAAATATTTAAATTTTTCCCCACCAAAATAGCAAATAAATTCTTTCCCAAACAGACAAGTGATTTTCTGGTTTTGTTTTCCATTTTGTCTCTAAAAATTGAGGTCACCTATGAATCAATTACGGCCTCACTCATCTTTCTAAGTGGAAACACTTCAAAATTTGGGGGCTGACAAAATACCTTTTTTTCCACACTACATATAAAATTAAATAAATATAAAATATAAAAAAAATAAAAAATTTAATATTATATAAAATATATATATATATATAAAATAAAAAAATATATATATATAACATATATATCCAACATGGCAATATTGTGTGATGCAACACCAATTGTAAGTAGTTCAAACACTGTACTGTGACATTGATTCACTGCTTACCTTTAGTATTACTGCACTGTATGTTCTTATTTCTTTTGGTTTCTCACACAACCTCTTTCAGTTTTGCTAAACCAGGCATGGCTTAGTAATTGTCCCAATGTCCTGGTATACAAAGCTTTTGTTCTCATAGAAGCTATCTATTACAGATTGCGTTATTTGGGAAGACATTCTTTGCACTGGAGCACACATCTAACATCCTTTTTATGACCGAAGAGGCAGGACCATAAAGAAGGTTGTATTATAAAAGAAGCACTGTGGCCAGCACTGGTAGTATTGTGGACAATTTCTAAATTAATGTTTATTCTTTCTTTTCAATTAAGAACAAAGCTTCTTAAACTTGTAAGTGGTGTTTCCCAGAGCAAAAAAGGCACTAGAGCTACAGAATCTAATTTTATTAAACATTGATACAGCTTTCCTGAGTGGTGCTTAAGCTCAGTCTCCACCACATGGTCCACCTTTTTGGATTGTGCCAAAGTGCTCTCAGCCAATCCCACTGGGACAATTTGGGTTTCTTAACGGCTATTGGTACCACAACCTCCACCATCTTAATGTAACTAATGGGATTGCACTAATCAATGAGTAGGGGAAAAACTCATTGCCTCCACAAATTCTTGTCTCTGCCCTACCACTACATTTTAACAAATCTCATTTATATCCAGCTACAATAATGCATTTTACATCTTGCAACAGATAAGTGCAACCTCAAGACACAAGGTGGTAAACAATGTTCTAGATCGCTTTTAAAGTTGCTGTCTCTTTAAAGGATAGCTCAACATAAATTGCAGCAACAGAAACTTTAACATATAACTGTCTCATTTAATTTCACCAGTAACTCACTCTGTTCAGCTCAGAGGTATGGCACTACAGTAGACAGTGCAGTCAGATACTCTAGCCCTCTTCAGCATGTACTGTACTGTATTTTGTTTATGTTCTACGAAGGCAGTAGCTCACAAACTTTTTTAGTCCTCTCGACTCCAGCTCAATGGCTGTCTCATAGCAGTTGTGTTTGGGCATCCTGCACTGAAGCCTGTAGTCTCTTGGACTACATGTGATCACTGATGCACACACCTATTTGACACCAAACTTAAACTCGCACACTTCTCCTCTTCTATCCTCTCTCCTGCCTCCTCTTACCAATGTTAATGCTGACCACTTAAACACTTGCAAGTGTAAAGGCATTGGGCTCTGTGTCATCTCCTCTGGCTAGCTTACAAAACAGGAAACTGTGTATTTGTATTAAAGTCACTGTCCACATTGGGCACTACATAGAGGGGGAGAAACAACAAATGTACAGGGAACATATGAACACCGTAAGGATAAAATGTGGGCTATGCCTTTTACAATCTCTACTTCATGCACTTCATTACTTCAACAGGTTTTTGTAAAACATGTAAATCCTCCCCAAATAAACAGTGAAACTGTGACAAAGCACCTTATACGTAATATTTAATACATAGACTTTAGGAAATGTGTGTGTTATTTTTTCCAAAGGTCTTTCAAAATCTTTAGGGAACAGATAATAAACTAAAAGGTCATACAATCAAAATGGATTCTTTGTTCTGTGGAGCTTATTTTTATATGTAGACACTCTAATTCAGCAGTATCAAGTACAAGCTGGAAGATTTTTTTTTAAATTTACTGTTATTAGGTAGTACCTTTTAATTACGTTGGAGACTTGTAACTTCCTAATGATTAATGTGTTTTTATCTTCTGCTGCGCGTCAAGCTTTGTCTTTTTAATAAGTTGTGGAGAGAGAAAAAATGTAATAAGTCTGTATGAACAATAAAAAGTCTCTTTTCTCTTTCTCTTTCATATATATACAGCATCTCACAAAAGTGAGTATTCCCCTGCCATCTTTGCAAATATTCTGTTATATTTTTCATGAGATAACAATGACAATATGACACTTTGATACAATGCAAAGGAGTCAGTGTACAGCTTGCATAACAGTGTAAATTTGGTTTGCCCTCAAAATAAGACACAGCCATCAATGTCAAAACCGCTGCAACAAAAGTGAGTACACCCCAAATGGAAAATGGACAAATTGTGCCCAATTTTCCATTAACCCCCATGATGTCATGTGACATATTGGTATTACAAGGGCTCAGATGTGAATGGGGAGCAGGTAAGTTAAATTTGGTGCAATCGCTCTCACACTTTCTCATACTGGTCACTGGAAGTTCAACAGGGCAACAAACTGTCTGAGGATCTGAAAAAAAGAATTGTTGCTCTACATAAAGATAGCCTAGGCTATAAGAAGATTGCCAACTCTCTTAAACTAAGCTGCAGCATGGGGGTCAAGACCATACAGTGGATTAAAAAGACAGATTCCACTCAGAACAGGCCTCGCTATGGTCGACCAAAGAAGTTGAGTGTACATCATCAGTGTCACATCTATAGATTGTCTTTTCAAAACAGACATATGAGTGCAGCCAGCATTGCTGCAGAGATTAAAGGGCTGGGGGGTCAACCCCTCAGTGCTCAGACCATATGTCCCACACTGATATAAATTGGTCTATATGGCTCTACAGTTTCCTGAAAACAAGCAGACTAACGACATGGATTTCTGGAACCATGTGCTGTGGTCTAATGAGACGAAGATAAACTTATTTGGTTCAAATGCTGTCAAGCGTGTGTGGCGGCAACCAGGTGAGATGCACATAGACAAGCGCATCTTGCCTATAGTCAAGCATGGTGGTGGGAGTGTCAAGGCTTGGGGATGCATTAGTGCTGCCATCCATGGGGAGCTACAGTTCGTTAAAGGGAACCATGAATGCCAATATGTAATGTGACACACTGAAGCAAAGCATGAACCCCTCCATTCAGAAACTGGGCTACTGGGCAGTATTTCAACATGATAATGACCCCAAATACACCTCCAAGATGCCCACTGCCATGACAAAGAAAATGAGAGTTATGGTGCTGTACTGGCCAAGAATGTGTCTAGACCTAAACCCTACTGAGCATCTGTGGGGCATTCTTAAAAGGAAGCTGGAATAACGCAAGTTCTGTAACATCCACCAACCTGTGAAGCTCTAGTGAACTCCATGCCTCAGAGAGTTAAGACAGTGCTGTAAAATAATGTGGTCCACACTACAAATATTTAACACAATATAGCAAAATGTGTCCATTTTCACCTAGGGGTGTACTCACTTTTGTTGCCAGTGGTTTAGACATTGATGGCTGTGTGTTGAGATATTTTGAGAGCACACCAAATCTACACTTGTTATACAAGCCATAGGGTATGTTCACATGGCGTCATTTTGGGTGCGCATTTTGCGTTGTATTTGCACTCTAATACGAGTGAGATGCGCGACGAAATTACGGTAATCCACAGTTCTCATAGAGAAATATGGATTTACGCTACTCTCCCGGGCGTCAAGTAGATCATATTGTACGCCTGGGGAGATAAGGTGGACAGTCTATGGGGTCGGCTGTTGCGGCGAACACCCCAAAACCCCCGCGTCGCGGGGAGGCGCTGCCGATCTCGCGACTCCCAAAACTTAAGCCATGTGAGCAATAGCCATATCACTGACTACTTTACATTGTATCAAAGTGTCATACCTTCAGTGTTGTTCCATAAAAATATATAATACAATGGGAGGCATGTATGCAAATAGGTGCGTCGAAGTGCACTTTCGTGTTTATTTTTCAGTGTAAAATGCACCTGGATCTATGAAAGTGCTTTTTGTGCGCTCATAAATGGAATCAACACGCCTCGTCTGTATGTTTTAATGCATTTTGGAACTTTTGGGCATACTAATGCGCCAAACATGTGTATAGACTTTAGAGAGGCTAGAAGTAAAACAAAAGTCATTAGAATAGCATGTTAGTGAATAGAAACTATGGTAGTGATCGTGCTTGATGGACCACATAGTTCAGCAACACCCGTGGTGTGCTGGCTCTTGCTGTATGTAGAATAACGGGTGAGAGCAGCAAAAATAGCGGCATGTCAGTGTGGGAGGCGGCGGCTTGTCAGTGCGGGAGACGGCGGCTTGTCAATACGGCTGGCCGTGGTGGCAGCCTGTCAGTGCGGGTGGCGGCGACTTGTCAGTGCGGGAGGCGGCGGCTTGTCAGTGCGGGCGGCGGTGACTTGTCAGTGCGGGAGGCGGCGGCTTGTCAGTGGGAGGCCAGGCAGCATGTCAGTGTGGGGTGGTTGGTGGCTGCTGAATTGGGGGCGGTCACGGCTAGCAGCAGGGATGCTCTTAACACCTTAGACGCCGCCAGCTGAATGAGCCCAGGTTGGGTGTAAAAGGTAATGAATGAAAAATCCTATGTACAATTGTACTGCTGTATATAGCACAAGGAAGTGTTCCTCTTAGTGGTCAGGTACTCTAGGGACTAAATATTAAAGTTAAAAAGAAAAAAGTTTAAAAAAAAATCACCCCCTTTTGCTGTTTTACAAATAAAAAAATAAAATAGTTACACATAATTATCACCGCGTCTGTAAAAGTCAGATCTATTATGCTTTAAACATAATTTTCCTGTGTTTTTTTTCCTATTGTTTTTGTTTTTTTATTTTTTTTTTTTTCGCTGTACTAGCACAGAAGAAAATAAATTAAAAATAACTCACAATTTGTGTTTTTTTTGGGTTGTACTAACTTCAGCTCATACTTTTTGCTTAAAATTTTTTTCCCCTATTTTCCCCTTCTAAAACCTAGGTGCGTCTTATAGTCCGAAAAATATGGTACATAGAAACTTCTTCCAGATAGAAAAAAAATCTTCTGCGTGTGATTTAAACTGTAAAATATCACTTGATACTGTATCAGCTGCCTGATACTGTATTATATTTGGTTTTTATCTGCAAAAATTTTACAAAAAAATTATGCAGGTTTTTCAGTACGACGCATCTTTAACCCCTTAAAGCCGAACGCCTGAGAAAAGTAGTTTAATGACCAGAACATTTATTTAGTTTTTGCCTCCTTGCGTTTAACAGTTTGTAAACGCATTTTTTATTTTTACAATGAGCAGTTGTATGAGGCCTCTGTTTTATTCGAGGCAAGTTGTTACTATATGGGGAATAGTTTAAGTTCACTTATAAATAATTGCAGTATTTTTTTTTTATTTTTACTTTTTTTTTTACACCATTCACACTTCACATTTAATAACTTGTTAGATTAATTCTACAGGTTATTATACAGTAATGTGGTTACCAATTATGTGTAGGTTTTTTCGGGCGTGTAATTTTATGCACAATTTATTATTTTAGTTAAAATATTTTAATTTTATTTTTTATTTCTTTTCTTTTACTCTTTTTGTTTCTCTGGTGTGTTGTTGTTTTTTACTTTTTTTTTTATCCCATGGAAGGAGAGAACTGTTTAATCATTTTTTTATTTATTTTTACCTTTAGTAATGTATTAGATATTCAATAATATGCAAAGCTTCTAATCTGTGTCAGTCTGACACAGGGCAGTTGATTAGGGACCGCACAAAGTGCGTCCTAGTCACTGGTTTGTTTACACGACAGCTCTGGGGTCACTCTAGTCACTAGAGCTGACTTTGAAGCCGTTCCCAGGGACTCTATCAGGTCACTGGGTGTTCCGATCACCCGACAGAGCAGGGAACCCTTTGATTGCGCTCGGGTAACGTACCGCCGCAATTCAAAGGGTAAAGCATCAGGTTGCGGAGGTTCTCCTACGGTGCTCGCAGGGGATGCTCCCTGGGTGGATCAGGGCTGTGTTAGTACACCCCGTACAGCCGGCGCAATTGCGTACGCCCTGGGGCGCCGCTAAACCCCGGAGTCTGCAGCGAAGTCTGAAAGACGTGGCTGCAGACGAACAACACCGCAACCAGCACCGTCGTCTAAAGTCGGCGGCGACTGTAGCGGTCTTCGTTTAAGTGGGTTAAACCTTAGTTCCTTACAGGAATCTTTATAGCCCTTTGGACTCTTAAACTGTTTACTTTCTATCGTAAAAAAATTACGTATATCTAATTTGTACAGTAAAGTTTTATAGATGTATAAGTTATCTATATAGAATAGAAGTAAAAGTAATTTTATATATGTTCATTAGACAAAGAGTTATGCTACAGTTTAAGGGTGGCCAACAGCTTTTTCAAGTAATAATAATAGCTAGCTGCCCTTAAAATCTTTAGTCATGGAAGCTTCCAAGCAGAAATCATGCCATATTGTTCAGATGTCGTAGTGTAGCCAAACCTTATCATACCAATGACAAAAATTGTCTCATTAATTGTATATATTGGAGATTGATCAGGCACTAGTGGTGTCTTTCAATGTCCATATAATAGTGTAGTCCAAAAAAGGCACAGTAAAAACATCTAAATGGTATTGACATATCATTGTGTTGAATACACAGGGTTCTACATGAACCTGAGCCTCTAAATAGCAGTGACTATAAAAAAAAAATTAAAAGTGCAAATAGAATAGTTATTGCTACATCAACATGCACACACAAGTGTGTCAGGCAGGTCCTTATGATATAATGATATAACACTTATCTTCTCTATGGTTCTGAAGTGTTCTCTATTCTACTAACTTATTTTTGAGCAACCAATCTATAATCAGATACTAGAGAAGTCTGCCAGTCACAAGTGGGCTATGATTGATGTCTTTTATTTGGGAAGAAATAAGATATTTTAGGATAGTGACAGGAGTTAATTATTTTGTTATTCTTAAATTAGGTAGATTTTATTTTTTTCAAATAGAATTGTAAGAACTAAACACGAAAATAACTACCCATAACTAGAGATGGCCAAATTTCTCAAAAATTCTGGTTCTCGGTCACTTCGCCGAATTTTCCGACAAAATGCGTTGCGGTCCGAATTACTTCGGCACGAAATCACGTTAAAAAACAGCTATTTCCAGCTGCCACAGAGCCTGCAGGTGCTGTAGAACGTTGTGACCATGCTTAAATTTGTCAGAGGGGAGCTTGGTTTGGTCTTCTGATACTAATTTGTGTTTTAGTATGACGCACGCACCTTGACTGCCGCGCTCTTAGCAATCGACATTACTATAAATTTCCCTGGATGCACCCTAAGACGAGGCAAAACTGACCACTAAAAAACGTCAAAGGCGCCGAGGGAATCGATAGAGCCACTGAGGATAAAGTTCTTGCTAGCGGAAAGCTTGAGAAACAATAGGAAAATCAGCAAGGCTGAATGAGCGTCTAGGTGTGGCAACTTCAGTAGTATGAGATGTGGTGTCGGATGACGGCGGCAGCCACAGAAGGCAATGAGGTCTGGCTGTGCGACTAAACAAATCGAGGCATTTGGTAGGCGGACTATTAAAACTGTATGTAGGACAAATGAGTTGGTCAACACTATCATCTAAGTGTGGTGGTCATTGGCAGCCACAGACGTGCATCCGTTCAAGGTGAACAGGCCAGTGTATGCACAATGATTCAATATTCTGGGTTGGCCGAGGCAAAAACAGCTATTATAGGCAACCCATGAGTGGCAATTATCAACGACCAGCTTGTGGAAAAGCCTAGCGCCGGGTCACTGCCGGCTGCCAGTATAGAGGTACAGGACCCAGTTTGACACAATGAGGCTTTCTGGTGGTGGCAAAACAGAATTTGGCACAAGACAGTCGGCTTCAAATCACACCCAGTTGTGGACAGGTCACGGCCTGTGGGCAGCAGTATCGATGTGTCACCCGTCCCAGCCCCACTGGACACCTAATGACATTATGGAGGCGGCGGAAGGCGGGCAAAACAGTATAGTAGGCCACAGGCAGTGGCTCACATAGTTACCGTGTGTGATGGTCAACCGGCCGTAGCGAGCACTGATATGTAGGTCAGACAGTTTGCGGCACAATGACCTTATTGGAGCTCGGACCTGGTATGTGTAAAAACAGCTATTAGGGCTATCAAGGAGTTGGTCACAAATGATCAACACAGGTGGAGGTGTACGCAGAGGCTCTGCAGTATTAGAGGTCAGTGTCAGTGGCAACAAATGAACAAGTATCCTGGAGCTAGGCAACTAAAAGGTGTAGGCCAAAGAGTGGTACAGATGACACTGTAGTGGAGCTATAGCTTTTCCTGGGGGTCGCCATGACCGGGCACGGCAGGGAGAAACATAAGCTAGCATGAATAATGTCAGACTGTGGCACATGACACACCTGTGTGTAGCAGGGCACGGCCAGCAGAAACCCCCCCCACCGGCAGCGAGCTTCGAGGTCATGACAAGTGGCACCTAAACCAATGAACAAATTTCTCGGACGGTGGCAAAAAACAAGGGAGTACGGCTAACAGTGTGGACCCGGGCATGGCCAGCCAGCCCACAGGCAGCAAAACATTGAGGTCAGACCAGATGGCACATTGTCCCACAGTGTGGACCCGGGCACGACAGAGAGTCACAGCAGCAGCATGAGGTTAAGACGAAGTGCAGCACAATCGACACATTCTCGCAGGTGGCAAAAATTGTATTAGGACACAGAGCGGCACATTGACTCGAGCAGCGGAGGTCACAGGCGCGGCCACGCAGCATGAGGTCAGGCAGTGGCACAAATGACAGACCCAGAGATTTGGACAGGTGATTGACAGGCTGCAAAACTGCATGAGGTACCCAAAGAAGAGTGGCACAATGAACATTTGGAGGTGGCACAAAAGAGTACCATGGCCGCAGAGTCGGCAACAATGACACAGTGCTAGGATTAGTGCCACCGGCACCACAGCTATCAGCCAAGCCAGCAGTCATTTGAGAAATTAGATGGAACGAATGACAGCAGTGTTGATGCCGTGGGTGGACAATAACCAGTCCCTAGGTTAAAGACGGTGGTGGAAGATGGAGAAACTTATCAGCCCAGATGTGTGGCTTCAGGGGCGTGACAGGCCCGGCATCAGAATAGTGGGAGCTGAGGCAGGTAGTTTGACTAACCCAGACTGACTGCCATCAAAGGACATTGGTATTGTGTTGGAAATACCTCGGACAGTTCAAACGCATCTGATTCATCTTGACAAAAGAGTTCCAGTAGTTACAACATTTCTCCCGTGCGATGACTCGATAAAGAGTTCGGGTCTTACTACTTGAGCACGGAAACGATGGCCCCCCGCCGCCACTGAAAAACCCGCTTGATGCACCTACTCTGGCAGTCGGCAGGGACAGTTCTCACTGACAAACTCGGCAAGTTGCAGGAACACTTCCCAGTTTGCTGCCCAGCTAGTCCAGAGGATCTTCTTAAACTGGGGTGGCAGTGTGATGTTCCCCAAGTAGGCCAACAACCTGTTGGTTCACGGGTATAGCTCCATGTCCTGCCTGCTGCTGATGACTGAGAGGATGTCTGCTCATCACTCATAGGCGGACTGTGAAGGTAAGTTGGCTCATTAGTGACTCCAGCTTAGTTACTGCTGATGGGGCTGGTACTGCTCCTACCACCCCAACGCCTTCCCCAGCAGGCCGCCGGCAGTAGTACGTGAGAGCGTGCGGACATCACCCGGTCAGACCTGTCAGAGGAGGGACGATCGACGCACCATGAGCAGACGGCCAAATGATTCGGAGGATTTTCCCTATTAGTATTTGAGTTTGTCTTCCCTCTCAATAGCTGGAAAGAAGGCTCACATTTTGGACCGGTAGCGAGGGTCCCAATAGGTGGAGAGCCAGAAGTCAATCCTTCTGCCGGATGCTGACTATTCGGCTGTCACTAGCCAGGCAAATTATCGCATGCTGCGGGGGACATCTGAACAAGTGACTCCGAGGGGCTCCCTGCCTCCATTTCCAACTGTATTACTTGCCATGGTGCTTGGGAGTCATTGCATCATTTCCTCATCTCCATCCACCTCCTCCGCTGTGCATGGCCACTCCTCTCTTGTCACCTGGGTAGAAAATCCACTCATTTCACCAGGTCAATGCATATCTGCTCAATGTCCTCCTCCTCCTCCTCCGCCTCCTTTCAGTCCCCACCGGACTCATGTGGCCACTGAGATGTAGTCGCCACATCACCAGTCCCCTGCCAGAAGATTTATCAGCAATCTAGTTCCAGGGGGACAGTGAAGCAGTGGGATGGACGTTATTATCCGTAGTCCTGGCGATGACAAATAAACGTGGGCCTTCCTCGAATGGCCTCAAACAAACGGCAGGTGTCAAGCATGAGCTCTGCCAATGGCTGACATCAAGTACACAGGGCGGGAGTACTTCTTTCTGCCTGGATCATCTCATATAAAAATCGTTTAATGAGCCTTTCTCTGTTCATACAGTCGTCCAACATGTGCGGCTGGATTCCAGCGGGTGGAAACATCGCATTTCAGTGCGTCGTGGGGGAGGCGTTCTGCCGATGCACTCGATGGAGAGGTTGTTCCTGGCTTTGTACGAATGGATATAAGTGCGTGCACAGTTTCCTGGCATTTTCAGAATGGTTCTGAGATGGTGGAGAATTCAGGAACCTTTTTACAACCAGATTGAACACGTGCGCCTTGCAGGGCGCATGACCATCCTTCCTCGGTGCAGCGGGGACAACCATGTTCCTCATTGTCCGTCAAATGGTTCCGGGATTTGCAGTTGGCGCGGAGAAAGCCACACATCGATTCTTGCGCATGACGGCGGAGCTCAGTTCCTTCACACTGTGTGACTTCGTTCGCCGAGGCAAGCTAGGTGTAGCAACTGCGTGACCCGCTGTGCCCATACACATGTGGTATGATGGAGCAGTCTTAGTGAGAGCTGAGATGTGTGGTGGTGTGTTCGAGTGGAGGAGGGAGGAGGCGGACATAGGCGACAGGAGCAGACAGTTTGACAACGTGGAGGAGAAGCGGCGTTCCTGTCCAAGTTGTTGGTGTGCCTGGGCCAGGACGGCACATTCACCCAGTGGCCGAAAGGACATGTACGGCCCTGACCGTTAGTTACAGCTCCAGACGTCCGCGCTGTCGTGTTACTTGGAACAACCGATAAGCTTCAAGGACTGACCACTTTCTGTTCTACCATATTTATGAAGTGCTGGTACTGCCTTTTTGGAAAAAGAAAATTACGGCTTTGGAAACTTCATCTGGTCGGCACAACCATTAGTTCTCTGATTGGTGCAGAGTCCACCATTTGGGAAAGGGTGGGACATGACAGTACAAAAACTTTGGACAGGTGCACGGTCAGCTGCTGCATCCTTAGGATGGTTGGACGCATACTGTTGTCTCTTTACAAATCAGCCTCTCTGAACGAATGCTGGCGCCCCATTGAGTAGCGAGGAGCAGGAGCATCTGGACGGGAGTGGATGTCAAAGAGATAAACACTGCCTTCGCAGAGGTGGTGGAAGCCTTGACTGGATGAAAATGGCATGCGTGCAACTGGCCGCTGATGACTGCTTGCAGGCGGCAGGATGACCACCACATCTGAGCCGTTTCTCCCAGGGCCTCCGGATGGTGACGATGCATGTGTTGACGCAGGGTCGTTGGCCAACGTTTGCTCCCTGGCCACAGGCTTCACTTTCTGCCCACAGAATTCTACATTATACCCGAAATATTCAGGCTCCTCCGGTGTCTTAGCAAAAGAACTGCCACACCGCCGAGTAGCTGATTTTACCGCCAACGCTCAGCCACTGAGTGACTACTTGGTGGGGGGGGTGGGGGGCGACGCAGCTGCTCGCTGAGCCCCTGTGCGCTACTGTTTTGGACCTGCGATGCGGGTTTTCTAACCCGTGGCGCTTGGCTCCGACCTCACACTGTGCTTACCCTGCTGAATCACGGCACACAACCCACTTGCTGGCTGCGCCGCTGCCTGACGCGCAAGCTGACGCCTCTTCTCCTGACGATGATGAGCCTTGCTTCAACCGGCTCCCAAGTGCGAGTCGGCTAACATCGCATTTCATCGTATGTTGTGTTTCATCAGTCACTTCTTCCTCATCACCGGTCTTGGTAAGCGAGGCTGACCTCTCACCACATGACCTCCCCTGCCTCTCTCACATCCTATACTTTGCCGCCTTCTGCCAAGAAGCTGGGGTTATTGCCCCATTTTCTTCGCTGCCACGTAGCTGCTGAATGCCCTCCTCAAATTGTTCATCCTCGCTATATAGTGTGCGCTGAGCCCAGACTCAACATAGTAGATCCTGGCTAGGGTTCTTGTGGGACAGAGGCGGGGCTGAGGACAGGTGAGGGCCGTGGACCCGCTCCCGGGCCATGCAAACTAAGTGTTGTGTCTGAGGTTCCACGACTATTGGCTGGGGTTGTCAGATGTCTTCTGGGAGGACAAGGGGGGGGGGAGGATGACCTTAGTCAACCAATTCACAGAACCCTTGGGTTGCTGAAACAAATCACACGGCCAGTAGATGATGCGGCAAGTTGTGGCCTCACCCGAGTGACCCCTGCTGCGACGTCCCCTTGCTGTGTGCGACTGGGCCGTTTCCAGAAATGTTTGTGCCACGCCACTCGCGTTGCAGAGCCTGCACACCTCTCTGTCTGACATACTGTTTGTTCTAAAATGTTACAGGACACTGTTTGATGAAGCTATCATGTATATGATAAATATACACCCTGTTTTTGAGCTCCAAATGGAAAACCCATTAACAAAGCTTTGGGTAAAACCCTTGGGATATAAAATTGCGCTCCACAAAATGGCCAGGAAAAAACTTTACTTGTATGTGTACGTTTACAAGCACTGGTGTTTTACTAAAATGTAAAAGCACAAAAACCAGCTTAATTAACCTTCGCTGTGAATTCATCTACAGGAAAAATGTATATATTTCGTGTTGAAAAAGACGGTTTATTTTATCAGCACAGCCAGCAAACAAAGCTTAATTAACCCTGGATGTAAATTGCGCATTGAAATTGAGCACACCACAAACATAGTAGCTTGGTGCGTGTTCCAAATTGCGTGTTTTCTACGCCACAACAACAAGAGATACAGTTGTAATTAGCCTTTGCTTTGTGATTAGGCTACCAAAATAAAAATATATAATATTTGGGTTGAAAATGTCGGTTTATTTTTGTCAGCACCAGCAAATACAACGCTTAATTAACCCTGATGTAAATTGCGCCAAAAGAAATTGAGCCGCACAAAACTAGTACGCCTTCTGTAGGTCGTTAAAATTGACGTGTTTTTCTCTCGCACCACAACAAGTGGATACAGTTGTAATTAGCCTTTGATCCTGTGAACTTAGGCTACCAAAAAATTATATATATATTTGGCGTTGAAAAAGACGGTTTATTCTTTGTCAGCCACACTCAGCAAACAACGGTTAATTACCCCTGGATGTAAATTGCGCCAAAGAATGAGCCGCACAAACTTGTAGCTTTGTAGCGTGTTACAATTGCGTGTGTTCTACGTCCACACAACAAATTGATACAGTTGTAATTAGCCTTTGCTTGAATTAGGCTACCAAAAAAAAATATATATTATATTTGGCGTTGAAAATGACGGTTTTATTTTTGTCAGCACACCAGCAAAACGACGCTTCATTAACCCCTGGATGTAAATTGCCGCAAGAAATTGAGCCACACAAACTAGTCAGCAGTGTTACAATTGCGTGTTTTCTACTGCCACCAACAAGAGATTACAGTTGTAATTAGCCTTTGCTTGTGGAATTAGGCTACCAAAAAAATTATATATATTTGGCGATTGAAAAAAGACGGTTTATTTTTGTCAGCACACCATGCAAAACACACGCTTAAATTACCCCTGATGTAAATTGCGCAAGAATTGAGCCGCACAAACTAGTAGCGTGTTACAATTGGTGTTTTCTACGCCAACACAACAAGAGATACAGTTGTATTAGCTTTGCTTGTTGAATTAGGCTTCCAAAAAAAATAATATAATATATTTGGCCGTTGAAAGTCGGCTTAATTTTTGTCAGCCACACCAGCCAAAATACATCGCTTAATTACCATGGATGTAAATTGCGCAATAGAATCAGCAGCCAAAAATGAAGTGGTATTTGTATTGTAAAAAAATGCTGTTTCTTTAAAATGAATACAACAGGAACTGGCTTAGATCCCACTTGGGATATTGAAAGTATATGCAGCTGCAGGGGACGCACACTGGATTTCAGATCCAATACCCCAAAAAATCAGAAATAGAACATCAGAGAACAGTCTTCTGAGACAAGCTGAGACACCCCACAGAATCGCTATATAAAAAATCCAGTTCTTCAGAAAGCGCTATCACCCGCAGCAGCCACCTTCCCTGTCTTACAGTGAGAGGAGTGTGAGCTCCAGCGGCGCGGCTCGGTCTTATATAGTGCGGTTGACGTACAGAATCACGCCGGTCTTCTGATTGGCTTCATCTCTGCACATGTCATGCAAGGCTATGCCACTTCTTCCTCCCAGAGTGCTTTGCCCCATGTAGCGCAATGTGCTCGCAGCCCATTATATCAATCAAAAGACACTTCGTTCACCCGAAAGTACCCAAACGTTCCGACTTCGTCCGACCGAAGTTTCCCACAGTTCTTGAAATTCTAAAACGAATTACCAACTTCGTTGAATCAATTCCGCCATCTATACCATAACCTATTGCTGGGAGAAACACTAAATCAAAATATTTTGCTGCTATCAGGGTCACTGATATTGCCTTTTAACGGATTAATGGTAGGGACTATAGGTTGCTATTATGGGGCTTTGATTCTCCTGGTCCGGGGTCTTTGAGGGAGATTTTATTACTTTTTTTACTGTTTAATTGTTAAATCAGGGAACAGTACTCTAAGTTTCTCTTTGTTGTATTGTGAAAGGACCTTATTCAATTGTCTTACAGGTGTGGCTTTGGTTTTTCATCAATGGGTACTACCACCATATATAATAGTCTAATGGTTTTTACCTGGAATGCACATGGTTTGGAAGATTCTACTAAGTTTTGTTTTCAACA
Source organism: Phyllomedusa bahiana (assembly GCA_025379985.1). Lineage (NCBI taxonomy): Eukaryota > Metazoa > Chordata > Amphibia > Anura > Hylidae > Phyllomedusa > Phyllomedusa bahiana. Next base: position 17,880 of record JAODAL010042221.1, on the reverse strand, counting down.
TTGTCTTTCAATCTTTGTAATGTAATGTTTCCTCGATTTTTTCATGGTTCAGGATATAATTGTGTTGGTGATACACATAGGAGGCGCAACTACCACTCGAGTAGATGTAACGACTGTTGGTGTGTGGATCCATTGGACCACAGCAAGTTTTGGTATAAGCCACGTCAGGGAGCGGAGTTTAAAGGGCCCTTAGCTTTCACCAGAGCCCACTACAAGGCAGGTTGGGCTTGCTGGGGCAAGAGACCCCCAGGACACTAACCCTGATGCATACTTAATTGTGGTGACGGCGTGGTACAAAATCGTAAGGTAGACTCGTGGTCGGAGACAGGCAGGAAGGTCAGGGCTGGCAGCAGACAGAACGTGGTCAGAGGATGGAGGCAGAGGTCTGGGTACATAGGACCAGTAAACTAATGTGTTCTCTAAGGCTCAGGGTGCTATAAATTTGGCAAGAAAGCAGGTGAGGTGGCCAGAAGATATAGGGTCAATTCCTGGCAATTTGTCATGTAAAGGATTACCATACTTGACATTATACTTCAACTCATTGGTTATCTGACAATGCTCAGTGAAGTGAATTAAAAAAATAATAATATAATATTGGACCCTGAAAAGTGATATGTTGCAAAAAAAAAAGAGATGTACACATTTCCAAAGGAGAAAGATGTTTCAGTAAAGCAGAGCTGCAAAGAAATAGACTGGAGCTCTGTAATCAATCATACAGTGCTATCTGTCAGCTGAACAGTGATAAGTAAACTGCTAAAGTTCAATTTCTCGTTAAGTTTCAAAGTCAATAACATTTGTGTACATGTTGTATCTAACAGGCAAAGAAATTATTATTATTGGGTATATATTTAATGTAAAGAGAAATCTATTATAGACTGATTTGTCCACCATTACTATTTTATTACTTTAGCTAGTTTTAAATTTCTCACTATATAAATTCAAATCATTATCATAACATGCTAGCAACACTGAATGCTGCGACTTCAATCACGAGGATTATCTAGCCAATTATTTTATAAACAAAGCTAGCAAATGCATCTCCTAAAGAAGTATGGAAAATCATGTCTTAATTTTTCAAAGCTGGTCATCTCACGTCTCACATTTTAGACTATGTTAAGCTAACAGGAAAGGTAAAAAGAAACAGATTAAGGGCATGTTCACACGGCGGTTTTGGCCACGGGTTTGGCCGCTGCTCTTGCCGCGGTTCCCGTGGCCAAAGTCTCGTCGAGCCTCGCCGCAAACTCGCATCTCCCAACGCGGGTTGCGGCGCGGGCGCTGGGCGTGGTCTCGGCACCGGTGGGTCGTGGTTTGGGGTGCGGCTTGAGCCAAGGGTTTGCCCCCATGCAAATTAATAGCAGGGGGCAAACCGCGTAGCGAGTCGCGGCCCAGCCGCACACCACCCGCGGCGACGCCCGCAGCAGCACCGTGCGGCCGCCGCGCAGAGCACTCTCCGTCAAGAATTGACAGGAGAGTTCTCCACATGCGCGGGTTTGGCCGCGGCCCCGAAGACACGGCCAAACCCGCGGCGTGTGAATATTAACGCGGTTTCCAATAGGAAACCATGTTAATAAATTAGGCGCGATTGAACCTGTGGCCAGAACCGCGCCCCAATCCGCCGTGTGAACAGGGCCTTATAGAAAATATGTGAAAAATAATGGTGCGAAAGAGATCATAGTAAAAACTACTAAATATTTTTGCAAAATAGGTAAACAACAGCAGGTTTACTTTGTTTTGTTTAGCTAATAGACACATTTTCTGTACAAATCTTTCTGTTTTTTGTCAATGTAGACTTTTTTTCTTCCCTATCCTATAGAAGAGGATGTGATAGAGGGAGAAAAGCTGGCCTCTGTGATATATGGGTTTATATTATATGGATTAGGTTTTCTGACTAAAAAGCAAAGAAAAAAAAACTGAAAGTGAAATTACTGCTTACCCTGCCAAGATACTGGGTGATTGACATTTTTTTTTTGGTATAAACTTTGCTATAGGGAAAGCTGTCAATTAATGCAATATGGGGGCGGGATCAGTAGGATTTCCACTGTCTTTTAAGTATTTTCTCTGATGTTTACTAAAAATGTCAGTATCAAAACCTATAAACGTACAGGTGAAACCAGAAGTTTACATACACTATATAAAAAGACACATATGCATGTTTTTCTCACTATCTGACAAGAAATCAGAATAAACCTTACCCATTTTACGTCAATTAGGATTACCAAAATTATTTATATTTGACAAATGCCAGAATAATGAGATAGAGAACATTTTTTAAGCCATTTTGATTACTTTCTGTAAAGTTAAAGTTTACATACATTTCATTAGAATAACTAACAGGTGTCCTGAGAACATATTCTCCCACCTTAACTGTGGATGTCTGCAGCTCCACCAGTGTGACCCTGGGCTGCCTCTCTAATTAGTTCTCTCCTTGTCTGTGCTGTCAGTTTACCTGGATCGCCATGTCTGAGTAGGTTAGCAGTTGTGTCATACTCCTTACATTTATGGATGACGGATTGAACAGTGCTCCGTGAAATGTTCACAGCATGGACTATTTTTTTAAAGTTTAACCCTGCAATATACTTTGCCACAACTTTATTCTTGAACTGCCTGGTTTTTTCCTTGGTTTCTTGATGCTCTTTGTTCACTGATGTTCTCTAACAAATCTCTGAGGCCTTCACAAAACAGCAGTAGTAATACTAAGAAAAAAATTACATACATATGTACTGTATTTACTAATCAAGTGACTTCTTGTCAGTACCTTCTTACCTGGTCAGTTTCCAGCCTGCAAGGAGCAACCTTCTGCAGCTGTTGATTCTCCAGGTTTGCGGACACACCCAGAGAGACACTCTGCGGGTAACTCCTGGAGTGACAGATGTCCAGCCACTCTTGGCAGGGGTTGTGTCACAGGGGCCAATGGAAGGGCCAGGAGGCAGCACCAGTCAACTATTGGGGCTGTGTTCAGGCATTCCATTTAACCTTCCTTAATCTGACTGCTGCGTCTGTGATATTTCCTGGTTTTCCCAATCTCCCGTATTTTATTATGCTATTTCATATACCTGTCCCAGGCTCGTGCTCCTGGCCTGTTACCATTCCATTGCCGATTTTAAACCCCTTCCGCCCCGCCTTTATAGTGCGGGGGAAAGTGACATTAGGGGTCTGCCACTTTGGGGGAGAAGTCAAGTGGCAGAATTAGGCTGGGTTTAGTTTGGGCTCACTCTATCTCCCTTGACATTACACTTCTAAAGGAAATTGGTCACACTGGATTCTATTTAGGGGTAACAGGGTACAGGGGACTGAATATATATGCACACCACACTTTTCAGTTTCGTAATTTGCAAAAATTTGGAAAATGTATAATTTTTTTTGCACTTCATGAATACTTACTATTTTTATTGCTATATTACATACAATTTACATAAATACATTTAAATTTGTGGCGAATTTGAGATGGGCAATTGGGTTCTAAAGAAGTGGAATTGTTTTGAATTTAGGGAAAAATTCGATTTTGAATGAAGTCGAAAATTTGGGGTGATTCGCGGAAAAAGCGTTTTTTTGAAAAAATGGCTGCGGCAATGGGTTACAGGGGCAAAAAAAAGTCTGGGAGGAAGAAAGGCGAGCCTACATGACATTTTCAGGATGAAGCCAAACAGAGACTGGCGGGGTTTTTTACTCACCGCATATATAAGTCCGGGGGCCAGCTCACTCCTCACAATCCTCTCACGTGCTGTGTAGGGAAAGGGGCTGCCGCCGTGCTTGTTATAAATCTCATACAAAGAACTCACTTTATACAGAATTTTTGGGGGTTCACACTTGTTCCAAGACTGCTTCTCTTTGTTTAATTTGTTTTTTGGGGTATTGGAACTGAAATCCCGTGTGGTCCCAAAGCAGCTGCATATAATTTTATGCTTTTGTCGTTTTGAGCACATTGAAATCCAAGGGTTATCTAAGCTGTTCCTGTTGTATTCAGTTAAAGAATCAGCGTTTTTACAATCCAAATACCACTTAATTTTTTGCGTTGCATCATTTCTTTTGCGCAATTTAAGAATCCAGGGGTTAATAAGCGTTCGTTATGCTGTTGTGGTCACTAAAGAAACGTTCTTTTTCACTGCCAAATGAAGGAAATTTTGCCTGTTGATAATTCATAATCGAAGGTTTATTAAAGTTTTTCTGTTGTTGTGTTCCGTAAAATACACGACGTTCTTAAACATGCTACAAAGCTGGAAATAGTTGGCAGACTTTCTTTTGTGAAATTACATCCAAGGGGTTAACTAAGTATTTTTCTACAGTTTTACTTAGTAACAAAGAATCGTTCTTTTACACCGCCCCAAGAAGAAATTTTGCCTGTAGCATAATTCATAACCGAAGGTTATTTACAAGTTTTTCTGTTGTTGTGTTTAGTGTTGAGCGATTTTTATCGACAAAGTTGAAATCGTCAAGGTTTTTATGGTGATCGAAATTTCCAGATCATGCGATAATTAGGTTAAAATCATGTGCATTCATCTATTAAGATCGCGCCTTTTTAGGCGTTCCTGTAATTTTGGCGGCCAGCAACTCAGATTACAGAATAGAGCAGGGTGAGAGTGTGTGCGGACGTCATGACTGGATGTGTATGGTTGCGATTGCTGGAAAAATCACATCGACCCCTCGTTTTACATAGAACAGCGTTCCTGTTTTTCAGCCGCAGTGTTCTCTCAGCGTCTCATAGGATAGGACCTGGCCCTCTGCCTGTGGCCAACACTGCTCAGCGATATTAGTCTATTTCTGCACTGACGAAACCTCTACTATTGCTGTGATCCTTCAATTTAGTTAGATTAGAGATTTGAAGATTTTATGTATAGTTAGATAGAGAATTTTAATGCAGCATTCTACCGCTGTAATTCACGGCGGTGGAGCGGGGGGGGGCACCCGCTGGCGAACACAGACGCAACTCTATATATAAAAAACACTGGATAAAGTTCACAAGACTTAGTGTAGAAATTGTATTGGAATTTCTTTATTATTAAAAGTTGTGTATTGAAATATTTCCTGGATATTGGCAGCCTTGAAACTTATATTGGATACACATCATTTCTAGTAAACTGCAGGCTCTTTGTTAGCTGCAAAATCCACTTTTATTTAGTATACATTTCTGATAGGTGTTCATTTCAATTTTACCCATTACACTTGTGTGTTGATATATCCACCTTGCTGTTAATTACTCAATCCAGAATCTTGTAGTAAGCACCAGGTTGTTTGTTGCCAAAAATACAGTGTATCGTACGAAAACATCACAGTTAAGTGTTTTTGACTTTTGCGCCCAACCAGCATTGTTCATGACGCTAGCATCTACGCGTAAATCTTAAAAACAGTCAATTCTAATATTCACCACAGGTGGAATTGAAATGTGCAAAAAATATCGTGTATTATTACAAAACATAACAGTTATTGTTTTTGAATTTTTGACACCCGCATTGTTCATTGACGCTGCATCTACGTAAATCTTAAACAGCAATTCTATATTCACACAGGTGAATGATAAAGGTGCAAAAAATATCGTTTATTATACAAAACCATTAACATGTATGTGTTTTTGACTTTTGCGCACCCAGAATTGTTCATTGACGCAGCATATACAGCTAAATCTTAAAACAGCAATTCTATATTCCACCACAGGTGAATTGAAAGGTGAAAAAAATACCGTTTATTATACCAAAACAATAAACAGTTACGGTTTTTTTGACTTTTGCGCACCCAGCATTGTCATGATGCAGCATCTACGTAAATCTTAAAACAGCATCTTCTATATTCACCAAGGCTGATTGAAAGTGCATAAAAAATACCGTTTATTATATCAAAACATAACAGTTACCGGGCGTTTTTTTCACCCTACTTTTGACACACCTGCATTGTTCATTGACGCAGCATTACGTAAATCTTTAAACAGGCAAATCTATATTCACCACAGGTTAATGAAAGGTTCTCTCGTGACTTTTATAACCTAGTGTGTTGCTAAGATGTAGCACGTATCCATTTGACCTGTTGTGGATGTTAATTTCAGCTTCTCCAGCCTTGTTTGGGTGTAATAATGAAGGTGTTGTTGCTCTCCATAGACTTTAATGGTCATCGCTCATAATCGACCGTCACTCATCGAAAAAAACCTTATCCGAATAAGCGGCCGACTACTCGACTATCGATCGATCTCGGATAGCTAACGCCAATCGCTAAACTAGTTGTGTTCCTAAAATACATTGCCGTTTCTAACACTCTGCAAAGATTGTATTTGTGGCAGCACATTTTTTTTGCGCAATTTACATCCAAGGGGTTAAAACTAAGTAATTTTTTCTGCAGTTGTATTCATTAAAATATACGGTTGTTTTTCACCGCTCAAAGAAGAAATTTTGCTGTAGCATAAATTCATATCCGAAGATTATTTAACAAGTTTTTCTGTTGTTGTTCGTAAAATACATGGCCGTTTTAACACGCTCAAAGCTGGTAAATTGTTGGCAGCACATTTCTTTTTGCGCAATTTACATCCCAAGGGGTTAACTAAGTATTTTTCTGACAGTTGTACTTAGTAAAAAGAAAATTTCTTTTTCACCGCCAAAGAAGAAAAATTTTGGCCATGTAGCATAATTCATACCGAAGGTTATTTCAAAGTTCTTTCTTATTGTTGTGTTCCATACAATACATGCCGTTTTAACACTCTGAAAAGCTGGTAATTGTTGGCAGCACATTTCTTTTGAAAATTTACATCCAAGGGTTAAGCTAAGTATTTCTTCTGCAGTTGTATTCATTTAAAATAAACGTTGTTTTCACGCCAAAGAAGGAAATTTTGCCTGTAGCATAATTCATATCCGAAGGTTATTTACAAGTTTTTCTGTTGTTGTGTTCCGTAATATTACATTGCCGTTTTTAACACGCTACAAAGCTGGTTATTGTTGGCAGCACATTTCTTTTTGCGCAATTTTCATTCACAAGGTTAACTAAGTAGGTCTTTCTGCAGTTGTACTTAGTAAAAGAAACTTTATTTTTCACCGCCAAAAAAATAAATTTTACGTTGCATATTCCTAAACGAAGGTTAATTACAAGTTTTTCTGTTGTTGTGTTCCGTAAAATACACGCCGTTTTAATACTGCAAAGCTGGTAATTGTTGGAGCACAATTTCTTTTGCGCAATTTATATCCAAGGGTTAACTAGTATTTTTCTGCAGTTGTACTTAGTTAAAAGAAACGTTCTTTTTCACCACAAAGAAGAAATTTTGCCTGCTAGCATAATTCATATCCGAAGGTTAATTGGTTTGTGCTTTTTATTCAGTAAAAATACACAGGGCGTTCATGTATGAATTCCGCGCGTCGCGAGCGCCATGTTTTCACCAGGTTTTTCTGGCGAAATTTGCACCTCATCGTATGTCTGCGCAGTGGTGCGCTCATACATGCGGTGTAAAGTTCGACGCGCCTCGCCCAGTGTGTGAGGTGCAGTGCGGGAATTGGCACTGTGCGGACTGCGCCCGAAGAATCGCCGCACGAGGAGGTGCGCCTCATTCATGCCTGCTAAAGTCTGCCGCCCGCCCTCGCCAGTGTGTGAGGAGCAGTGCGGGACTTATGCACTTTGCGGGACTGCGCCTAAGAATCGCCGCCCGAGGAGGTGCGCTTCATACATGCCTTGTAAGTCCGCGCGCCTCGCCAGTGTGTGAGTGCGCAGTGCGGGGACTTAGGCGACAGTGCGGGACTGCGCTTAATATGCGCCGTTCGAGGAGGAGTGACTCATACATGTGGGGAAAAGTTCACCGCGGCCTCCGCCAGTGTAGTGGGGCGCAGTGCGGGACTTAGGCGCAGTGCGGGACTGCGCGGAATATGTATTCCGATTCAAGAAAAGGCTGAAAACAGTGAAAAAAATCATTAAAGATGTCGCTGCGGCATGGAGTATGAATAAAAAAATCGCCTTTATTAGGTGTAACATTATCTGAAAAGAGCTCAAAAAACCTACTAAAAACATACATAATAAAATCACTTTACATAAAATCTAGAACGGCACTACATCAGGAATTTGGTTATTGGATATGCCTGGAAAATACAAGTATTTCAAATTCTGTAAGCTTTCTCATTGGTCGGCATAAGACCTGCCATTCAGAATAGAGTGCGACAGTGAAACCATTATTAAACCTTGGAGAAGTAGACAAACAAAATTCAAAGGTGGGCCATTTCAAAATACGTAAAAAAAGCAGAAACGAGCTCGATTGGTTGAGCTTAGCAGGCTTGGTAATCCTGGCCAATCAGAATAGGAGCTGACAATGAACCCATTAAAAACCTATGGAACAAAGTATTGATTCAATCAAATTCAAAGGCGGGACAGTTCAAAATACAGTAAAAAATGCTGAAAAGAGTGATTGGTTGAGCGAGCGGCAGGCGCTTGGCCTATACCGGCCATCAGAGCGCGAGTATTTGTCCCATTGTATTCTATGGAGAGATTGGGGGCAGTGAAATCTACAGCGCGTGCGGCATGGTGTATTCAGTAAAAAATAATTTTTATTTAACTGTAAAACATTATCTGTAAAAGAGTTGAAACATTCTATAACATATATATAAACTCGTTAACTCAAGCGTTTGTCGCAGAGACGGCGCTACATCAGGAATTTTAGGGATATTCGAAATTGCCGGGGAATACAGTAATTCAAATTATTTAGCTCTTCTCATTTGGTCGGCAGAAACCATACAAATCGAAGAGCGACAGGGACCCATTAAAACTATGGAAAAATTTTGGGACCAATCAAATTCAAAGGCGGACAGTTCAAATACAGTAAAAATGCAGAAAATGAGCTGATTGGTTGAGCTAGCGGGGCTTGGCTATCTCGGCCAATCAGAGCCGAGCTACTTGTCCATTGTAGTCAATGGGAAGATCGGGGCAATTAAAATCTCGGCTCTCAGCGCGTGGGCATGGAAGTTGATTAAAAAAATCTTTTTTTTTAAAGGTGTAAAATTATTATCTGAAAAAGAGCTAAAAACCTTTCTATAAACATAAATCAATAAATCCTAACAAGCGTTTGTCCATCAACGCTACATGTTGCGATATAGATTTTGGGGGTTAACAATAAGATAAAATTTTATGAAATAATTTTTTTGTTTACCCCCTTTTTTTTCCTTAAAAAGACGTACAATTGGGGTTTTCTTTTTTTCGGGCTAACCCCAAGGCTTTTTTCCTTTTTTATTGTTTTTGAACTTTCCGCCTTTTTCATTTGATTGGTCCATCTTTCCATAGATTATAATGGTTCCCTGCCCTTTCTATTCTGTTTGGGCTGGTTTTTTGGCCCAAAATTGAGAAGCGCTTTAAAAAATTTTTTAAATTTACTGTTTTTCCCGGCAATTCTCTTTTTTGCTTTTTTCCCGATTTTTGAACCGGTCCAGGGGACAAATGCTTTTGGTTGGGATTTTTGTTTTTTGTTTGTTTATAGAAGGTTTCAGCTCTTTTTCGATAATTTTTTTTAAACTTATAAAAAAAAATTTTTTTAAACTTTACTCCATCCCACATGGCGCGGGACCCGGTTTCTTTGCCCCAATTTTCCAAATAAATCCCAATGGGGGAAAAATTGCTCGCGCTCCTGTTTGGCCCGGAGTTACCCAAGCCTCCACTCCCTTAAACAATCAGCTCTTTTTTTGCCTTTTTACTGTATTTTGAACTGTCCCCCCTTTGTTTTTGTTTGGTCAATATTTTCCCCATAGGTTAAAAATGGGCCCCTGTCGCTCCCAATTTGATTGGCTGAGAACCCAAGCCCCCCCCCCAAATTAAAAACCAAATTTTCAGCTCTTTTTTCTTTTATTTTTTACTGTTTTTTAAAAGTCCTGCCTTTGCATTTGATTGGTAAATTATTTCCCTTCCTTTGGTTTTTTAATTTGGGTCACTGTCGTTCCTATTCTGATGGCGGGTTCCCAAACCCCGCTAGCTAAAACCCAAAAAAGCTTTTTTTTGCATTTTTAGGGTTATTTTAAAAACTGTCCCCCCTTTAAATTTTTGGTTTTGGTAAAAATACTTTACATGGGTTTTTTTTAATGGGTCACTGTCGTTTCCTTTTTCTGATTGGCTGGTTTTTTCCCAAACAATGGAAGCGTTACAGAATTTAAATTTTACTGTATTTGGGCCCAATTCCAAGACCCTTTAATTCGGGATGTTGCGCCGTTCTAGATTTTTGGAAAGTGATTTTTTTTTTTTTTGAAGGTTTGTGCTCTTTTTCTGATAATGTTTTACACCTAATAAAGGCGTTTTTTTTGGAATCATACTCCATGCTGCATGGAGCTGAGGGGCGAGATTTCTTTTGCGATCTTCTATGTTTCCTCTCATGTTCCATTCTCGCTTCACTTCGCCTCCGCCGGATCATTTCGACCAGAATCAACCAGGTCTGCCTGTCGGAGCTGGCGAGCACTGCAATGCGCCCCACTTTGCCGACCCGCGAGCATACATGCCTCGGAGTTTTCGAGCGCGCCGCGTCCCGCCCAGGAACGCCCACCCCGCGCCCATTGCATGCCTCTTCATGTGAGGCGTAGCCGAAAGTGGCGAACGCTGCGCCTAACATCGCATCCTTGCGTCCGACAGCGGATTCGGGTCTGTGAGGTGCAGGATATGCCAGAAAACAGGCGTAAATCCCGTTCATACATGTCGCCCAGAGTGTGCAGACAGCCAATCACAACGCAGGGGGCATCGCCGGGGCGTTTCCTGTTTGGGGGCGTATACCAACATGCTGAATGAAATGTAAGCCAGCCAATCACAGTGCAGGGGGCATGTCTAGGGGGCGGGAACCGTCCAGGGGGCGTGTCCAACCAGAAACAGCAGAAATAGAACACAGATTTACAGAAAAGCTCATATCTGCTAAACCAAGTGACAGAGGTAATGGAAACCAATTACAAAAGTGCATATTTTTACTGTCCCCATAATCTGAGACATGATCTTTGTAGCGATAATACCCCTTTAAATCTACTTTGGGTAATTATACTGCAAAATGTACCTATTGGCAAGTATAAACCACTAAAATTAAACCCCTTGCAGCTTACAGCCACCATTAAAAGGGTAATATATTACCAAAAAAGTTATTTAAAAAAAAAAAATCATGAGTCAGCTTTTTCCTTTGAAAATTACCTACAGCTAAATAAAATCTGTAAAAGGGGAATAAAATCAGCTAAAATCTAAATTGAAACGCATCTGACCAAGTACGGCAGAGCGTCTTTAAATACTTAAATTAAAACAAAACAACAACAACAGAAACCAATAGAACATGGAGGACTTCTAAGTACAGCTGAAACCAGAAGTTTACATACACTATATAAAAATACACAAATGCATGTTTTGCCCATTATCTGATATCAAATCAGAATAAACCTTACCCATTTTAGGTTAATTAGGATTACCAAAATTATTTAGATTTGCCAAAAGCCAGAATAATGAGAGAGAGAGATAATTTAAGGCATTTTTATTACTTTCTGCAAAGTCAAAAGTTTACATACACTAGGATTACTATGCTTTTAAAGAATTTGGGACAGCCCAAATGATGATATCATGTCTTTGGAAGCTTCTGATAGGTTTATTGGCAACATCTGAGTTAATTAGAGACAAATCTGTGGATGTATTTTCATTGCACACCAAAAACACACTGCTTCTGTGTGTAACAGCATGGTAAAGTCTAAAGAAATCAGCCAAGATATTCGGGAGAGAATTGTGGACTTGCAGAAGTCTGGATCATCCTTGGGTGCAATTTTTAGATACCTGAAAGTGCCTCGTTCATATGTACACACAGTTATACACAAGTACAAACAAGATAGAAATGTCCAGCCATCATACCACTCAGAAAGGAGATTGGTTTTGTGTCTCAGAGATGAACATGCTTTGGTCCAACATGTGCATATCAACCCAAGAACAAAAGCAAAAGACCATATGAAGATGCTGACGGAAGCTGGTAAGATTGTGTCATTATCCACAGTGAAACGAGTAATGTATCAACATGGGCTGAAATGTCACTCTGCCAGGAAGAAGCCATTACTCCAAAAGAAGCATATAAGGCTTATTAGTGTTTGTAAATGCACACAGGAACAAATACCTACATTTTTAAAGACATGTCCTGTGATCTGAAGAAACTAAAATTGAACTGTTCTGCCATAATGAACATTGTTACGTTTGGAAGAAAAAGGGAGAAGCTTGGACGCCTAAGAACACCATCCCAACTGTGAAACATAGGGGTTGCAGCATCATGTTGTGGGGTTGTTTTGATGCAGGAGGTACTGCTGTACGTCACAAAATAGATGGCATCATGAGGAAAGAAGAGTATGTGGCAAACTGAAGCAACATCTCAAGACATCAGCTAGGAAGTTAAAGCTTGGACAAAAATGGGTCTTTCAAATGGATGCTGACCCAAAGCATACTGCCAAACTGGTTACAAAGGGGCTTAAGGATAACCAAGTCACTGTTTTGGAGTGGCTACCACTGAGCTCTCATATCAATCCTATTAAAAATGCATGGGCAAAGGTGAAAAGGCAGGTGTGAGCGAGGTGACCTACAAACATGGCTCAGCTACACCAGTTCTGTCAGGAGGAATGTTCCAAAAATCCTACCAACTATTTTGAGAAGCTTGTGGAAAGATATCCAAAACATTAGACCCATGACATCCAGTCTAAGGGCAATCATAACAACTACTATTGAAATGTAAGTAAGCTTTTGACTTTGCAGAAAACAATACAAATGCCTTAAAATATTCTCTTTCATTATTCTGGCATTTGACAAACAAAAATAATTTTGGTAATCCTAACTGACCTAAAATGGGTAAAGTTTTTTTCTGATTTCATGTCAGATAGTGAGAAAAACATGCATGTGTGTCTTTTTATACAGTGTATGTAAACTTCTGGTTTCAACTGTAAATGTAATAGTGAGGCATTGGTCAATGGAACAGAAAACAGAATGAATACAGAGCTACTAAATGTTTTTTTTTTTAGCTCTGTCTGTACAACAGAATAGAGAGTAATTGATAAAGGTGGAGCCAATGTTGATGTAGACAGAGTCAGTGATGTTGATGAATCAACTAATATACTTAATTGGCTGGATGTAGACATGGTTCATGCTCTTAAATAACCTGTTCTTAAATAACCTATTTTAGGTTTTTTTTCTCATTGTACATAATATTTAGAGATTCTCTAGTGCCAGTTATGTCGCCAAGGGGCTGGCACAAGACACATGTGGTGCCTGTCTGTTCGGTTTTGCCTATCTATATATATATATATATATATATATCTATCTATATATACTGGCATCCCATTGGATCCCGAACTGCACACCAGTGGGCCCTGAAGCCTGCAACCCATGGTGGTAAGCAGCCCAGGTGGTGGATGTACTGATCACACCCCCTGCACTGCTTAGTGTGTATGTGTCGGACACGGGGCCCACTATATAAGCTTGATGCCCATTGTGAGAAAGCAATTTGAGGGGCTCTTAAGGGACTTAGAACAGAAATATGTGGCAGAATAGCATGGTTTTACTGAGGACAGAAGTTGTCGAACCTACCTGTTTTGGTTTTATGAAGAGGTGAGTAGATGGCTGACTTCGTAAAAGCATTTGACATTGCCTGCTATAAGTACCTTACGAGTAAATTAAAGTTTTTAGGTTTAGGTCCGAAAAAGTTGGACGCTGTGTAAAATGAAAAGAAAACAAGATGAGTTAAAATGAGTTAATTTTTTAAATGAAATAGAAAAATGTCTAACTTTAAACTTCTGATCTGTGATCTATGTTCTGTGAATAAAATACGGCTATAAGAGATTTCCAAATTTTCATTGTATTCTTGTTTTCCTTACATTTTCACAGAGTCCAAACTTTTTAGCAATTTAGGTATACACTGTGTATGTATAGATTTAGCAAAAATGGCCCTTGTTTACAGATAAGAGCAGATAGCATGAAAAGCTGAATAGCATGAAAAGTATGATAGCATGAAAAGCTACACACACACATATATATATATATATATATACACACACACACAGGCAGTCCACAGCTTACACCGTTCCGACTTTCATCTGTCCTCTAGTTACAAACGAGACTTATGGTGCAAGCTGCACTTGTAGTTCCATGTTCCACAGAAGATAGTAGCTGTGAAACAACAAGTTCCAGCATGCCACAGCAGCACATGAGGTGAAAATGAAGTAAAATTTTCTTAACAGGGGCACGGACAGCAAAACAAATATAAAAACCCTTTCCTGCACTTTCCAAAACTAAGAAAAACCTTTTGTGGTGGAGTTACTTTTAATAAATATATCTCTTCCAACTTACATACAAATTCAGCTTAAGAACAAACCTACAGTCCCTATGCCTATGTATATATATGGAAACGTTTTTTGGTTTTATTCCTGACTTAACTGTAATATTTTCTTTATTCATATTTTGCCTAAAACTAATACATTTCAAGCTACCAAAATATTTTTCTGCAATGATTGTGCAGTGTTCAGTTTAAAGATAAAAATAAGCCCGATAAGTGTATTTTCCCTGATGAATCCTATCTAGATTTAAGCACAAAGAAAATAGTTCTGAGTGTAAAAGAAGTAAAGAAAAAAATATAATTGCTAAAGTTTTTTCTCATTTTGCCGACTTGGTGTAAACAAAGAATATTTCGTTTACAAACTGGAAAATGTGTCTGTTTTAATCCTACTGCCCCTATAAGAGGTTAAAAAATGTCTCATTAGGCAAAAAACATTCATTTTATCAGTTATTTTTATATCTGAAGTATGTGCATGTGCTTTTGATGGGAGCAATTTAATTCTCTTTCTAAAATTCAATATACACAATATCTACAAGTAATAATACAAACTATTTAATCTGCTGTGCATTCTGCATCAAAGTGCCGTAATAATAAGCCAAGAAGGAACTGCATTATTTCTTTTCCCAATATCTCTGGTTTGTTCTGAAAAGGGTTTATCTAGCTTTGTGCTTCTGGTGAAAAGCCTTTGAATATTGGTGCATATGTCCTTTGAGTAGCTTGGAAAATCCATCTGCTCTGTCTGAGTTACTTCTATGTTCTGAGCCAAAATGTGGGTAAAATTTAGTGTCAAACGTTATTTTGACAGGCCAGCATTATTCAGAGCGTCTGAAAGTAATCCTTAACCAACAGGGACCAGTCTGATTAATCCATCCTCCATGTTTGACAGATGTAATAGCTACATGGTCCTCAAGAGAGCTTAATATGACTCATTGGTCCAAATATTTAAGAAAGTGGTATAGAAATAGGAAGGTGACAATGTAAGTTGCTTCTATGAGAACCATCATTTTTTTTCCTTGCAAGTAAACGACAATTTAATGAATTGTCATTTCTTTTGACATAAGGCGGATAGATATAGCCACAAAATTTGACCATGTATGGCATCACAAGTCAAAACCACCACAAATGTGCCATTCAAAATATAAGATGAGAAGCTTTGTTGTGTATTGCTATATGACAGTATGTTATTGCTTTGAGTAAAAACCTGTAGAATTCATAAACTGATGATGTGCATTATTGCTATGAAATATGAAATAACTGAAAAATCTAAATAATGGGAAAAAAACCCCCATAAATGTATTAATAAGAAGTTATCTATTAATAAGAATTAGCCATCGGGGGAACTTCATTTAAAACAGCACTTTCTGCCAGCATTCTGAAGCTCCTGCTCTCAAGATCAAGAGATATTCTACATTTTTATCCACTGTTCTAAATAACCCAAATTTGGTTTATGCCACTGTCTAATAAAGTGAAGAGTGCAGTTATATTCCCTACAGTGTATTACAACGAAGAAAAAAAGAAGAAAAATACACAATATCCTCTACATGTCCAAATAAAGTAGAAAAAGAAATGACAATAAAAACCTGAAATACACTTTTAATATTCATATAGTACATAAGGGATGCCCAAGATAAGAGGAACATTACTTTTGGACAATGTGGAAAAAAATTATATGTCATTAGTTAAACATAGGTTTGCTCAACATACAGCCATCTTAAATTCTTTTGTTTTCAAATATTTTTGCTATAAACAAGATATATAGTAGGGAATAAAGTATTTAGTCAGCCACCAATTGTGCAAGTTCTCCCACTGAAAAAGATGAAAGAGACCTGTAATTAACATCATGGGTAGCCCTCAACTATGAAAGAAAAAACGAAAAAACAAATCCCGAAAATCCATGTCGATTTGGAAAAATTTTTTTCAAATTTTGGTGGAAAATAACATTTTGGTACCTACAAAAAAAGCAATATTTCTGTCTCTCAAAACCCTGTAATTTTTTTTTAAAAGATCCCCCTTCCTCCACTCCTTACCTGAGTTGGCACCTTTAATTTTGTTATAAATTTATAAAAGACCCCTTTCCAAAACCTCAAACAGCACAACCCCCAAACTCCACTAGGG
This sequence comes from Phyllomedusa bahiana, assembly GCA_025379985.1. Lineage (NCBI taxonomy): Eukaryota > Metazoa > Chordata > Amphibia > Anura > Hylidae > Phyllomedusa > Phyllomedusa bahiana. The sequence continues at coordinate 1,511 of JAODAL010042221.1, read as the reverse complement.
TGAAGAGAAAGACTGTCGAAGGATACCAGAAACAAAATTGTGGGCCCGCACTAGGCTAAAAACTGAATCTCAATAGGCAAAAATTTGGTGTGAAGAAATCAACTGTGGGAGCAAAAATTACAAAAGGGACATACAAACACGGATGATCTCCCCCCAGGGGGTCAAAATATCACAAAAAACTGAAAAAAATCCCAGAATCACACGGGGAGATCTAGGGAAGACCTCAGAGAGCTGGGACCAACGAACAAGGCTACCATCAGAAACACACACCCGCCAGGGATTTAGATCCTGCATGCCAGACATGTCCTCCTGCTTTAGCCATACAGCCCGGGGCCCTTGAATTTGCTAAAAATTTGGATATCCAAAAGAGTATTGGGAGAAGTCTATGGTAGATGAAAAAAAAAGTAAACTTTTTGGGTAGAAACACAACCTCGGGTTTTGGGAAAAAGAAGAATGCTGAGTTGCATCCAAAGAACATCAAGCTACTGTAAGCATTGGGGTGAAAACACATGCTTTGGGCTGTTGTCTGAAAAGGGGACCAGGGTACGATCTTGACATAAAAGAATAAATTGGCCATGTATTGTGAGAATTTTTAAGTCAAACACCTTCCCACAAGGCATTGAGGGTGAAAGTGGCTGGTTCTTTCAGCATGACAATGATCCCAATACACGCCAGGGCAACAAAAGTGCTTTATAAGAAAATTTCAAGGCCTTGGTGGCCCATCCAATCTCCACCAATCACTCCCGAGGGTAGACGGGGAAAGGGTGACAATGTCAACACTTCCCTGTTTGGATCCATTGGGTGCAAAAAACATTGACCTTTTTTTACTATGCAACTGCATTTCCTTTTCAGCTCATTCCTGGGTATGTCACTCCAGCAGGGCGTCTCGGCGCTGAACCAAAGCTTTCTAACAGCTCGAGAGACAGCTTTCTTGTACACAAAATCATGCCCTACGTACTTAGAAAATATTAATTAAGAATTTTTCCCTTTTTTTTTAGTTAGAGAAAGTTTTTAAAAAAATCTAATAGGTTGCAGCTGCAGGGAGGGGGCAGCAGGCGGGAGGAGGGGCGGTTTGGAAAGGAGTGGTGATATTTTGTAGCCCCGTATGTCCTGGGACCTTAATTTAAAAAGCAATGTTTTTTACCACTTTTTTTGCCAGCAAACCTTGATAGGGGGTGAAATTGTCCCCTTTTTTTTTTCCAGTTCTTTGCCCAAATAACTTATCACATTATGTTTTACGATTATTATCGACAAAGTTGTAATCGGCACGTTTTTTATGTTGATCGAAATTTTAGATCATTGCATAATTTGGTTAAAAAACTGTGCATCATCTATTAAAATCGCGCCATTTTCAGCGCTTCCTGCATTTTGGCGGCCACAAATCACTTACAGAATAGACGGGGGAGATGTTGTGCACGTCATGACTGGGATGTTATGTTTTCGATTGCTGGAAAAATCCATGACCTCGTTTTAAAAATAAACAGCGTTTCCTGTTTCCCAGGCCCTTTAGG
>JAODAL010042220.1:0-35054 GCA_025379985.1 Phyllomedusa bahiana | reverse complement strand
TTAGTTGCTGAAAAAAGAAAGCCCCGTCGGCGCCCGCTATTTGGCTGCATCAGTGAAACAAGATTATTGAGCTGAATCATGCATAATCCGGCCATAATGTGAGGGCGTAGAATGCATGTTATTGTACCAGAGCAGCGCTCATATAAATGCTGCAGCCGTACAGCACAGGCCCTCTATCTGTGGTCCTGTGTATATATACATGTGTATATATTGGTTATAGTGACATGTTATATATAATCATGTCTATGCACTAATAATGATGACTATGCACTTTTAAGGGGGAAATGGTGCTTAAAAGATACAGTATCTGTTTGATGCAACAGCCATTAGAAATTGTGGCAGTAATTTGGCTTACCTTCAGCTGCATGCAGGATATCTAGCAGATGCAACAGTCATTTGTGCCAGTGATTTTGCTTATTTGCAGCTGCATACAGGATATCTAGCAGGTGCAACAGTCATTTGTGCCAGTGATTTTACTTACATGCAGCTGCGTACATGAGATCTAGCAGATGCAACTTTCATTTGTGCCAGTGATTTTGCTTACTTGCAGCTGGATACTGGTTTTCTAGCAGATGCAACAGTCATATGCGCCAGTGATTTTGCTTACCTGCAGCTGTGTACAGGATATCTAGCAGATGCAACAGTCATATGCGCCAGTGATTTTGCTTATCTGCAGCTTCGTTAGGGGATATCTAGCAGATGAAAACAGTCATAAGTGCCAGTGATTTTGCTTATTGCAGTTTGTACAGGATAACTAGCAGATGCAACAGGCATAAGTGCCATTTGATTTTGCTTATCTGCACTGCGTAGAGGATATCTAGCAGATGCAACAGTCATAAGTGCCAGTGATTTTGCTTATCTGCAGCTGCGTAGAGGATATCTAGCAGATGCAACAGTCATAAGTGCCAGTGATTTTGCTTTCAGTATTTTTTTTTAATAATTCCTAAGTCCTGCAGTTTTCACTTTGGCCACTAGGCCTAATAATCGTCTGACACTTCCTGTTCTGTTTAGAGAGCTTTTCAGCATGTCTGCTCATTATCAGTAAAAGGGGGTCATACTAAAAGGGAGACACCATTGTGTAAAAGATAACACAGAATCCACCAGTCACAAGAGGAGATGTCACAGCCCCCCCCTCTCCCCTCCCTTCACAGTGAAAACTCTCCTATACAAGTCTATGGGACAGAATCTGTCTTAAGAATCCTATGGGCATGAAGCTGCTGTAAAGTATCTCTCTGACTTCTGTTAAAGCAGTGCAAGCAAGAATGTCTTCCCCACAATCATATATAGACGGCCGAATAGAGAAATCTACAATCAAAATAAAAACGACCGAGAGGAAAAGCATATGGATCAGGGGCTTGATTTAATAAGTAAAAAAAAAAAAAAATTGGCGACAGATTCCCTCTAAGTAAAACTTTTCTATTTTATTTACTATCTGTTAAAATATCTCTCCTAGTTCACCTCAATTCATATACAAAGAATCCTATACACACATCCCATCAAATAACTACGAAATGTAACCTATCTAATCTATCATTCACTCCAGTAGATACAGTAGCCAGGAGATAAACACTCAAAAGCAACACCTGCAGATTGTTGCTAAAGAGGAGAAGTGAAGTAGCTAAATGATACATTGTTTCACAACTCCCAACTAGCTAAAATGTATCATTTGTATCCTCTGAATTGCCCGCCCCCGTCAACAAGATCATCGTGTGCCGATCAGTTCCCATGGCAGATGTAAGCCTAATAGAGGCTTCTATAGCTGCCAAGTTAACGTTTCTATTACTTCCTGCCTCAGGTAGGAAGTAATAGAACCGCCATCTTGGTACACCCTTCTGCATCACCTATATAATACAAAAGGCTGTACATGCGATTGAGCCCTCTGGTGGTTAAGTACCCTTGGGTGACTGCTTGTGTATGTAATCTATCTATCTATCTCATATCTATCTATCTATTCCATATCTATCTATCTCATATCTATCTAAATATCTATCTATCTCTCATATCTGTCTATCTATCTATCTATCTATCTATCTATCTATCTATGCATCCATCCCATTTCTATCCATCTATCTCATATCTATCTATCTATCTATCTATCTATCTATCTCATATCTATCTATCTCATATCTATCTATCTCATATCTATCTATCTCATATCTATCTATCTCATATCTATCTATCCCATATCTATCTATCCCATATCTATCTATCCCATATCTATCTATCTATCTATCTATCTATCTATCTCATATCTATCTATCTATCTATCTATCTATCTATCTATCATTTCTATCCATCTATCTCATATCTATCTATCTATCTATCTATCTCTCTATCTATCTATCTATCTATCTCATATCTATTTATCCCATATCTATCTATCTCATATCTATCTATCTATCTATCTATAACATAGATATCTAAATATCTATCCCATATCTCCTATCTATCTATCTATCTATCTATCTCATATCTATCTATCTATCTATCTATCTATCTATCTATCTATCTATCTATCTATCTATCTATGCATCCATCCCATTTCTATCCATCTATCTTATATCTATCTATTTATCTTTCTATCCCATATCTATCTATCTACCTCGTATCTATCTATCTATCTATCTATCTATCTATCTATCTATCTATTTATCTACACATTTGTAAAATGTTAAAAATAAGTAATAAGAAATATTAAAAGTTCAAATCCCCCCTTTTGCCTTTTTAGAAATAAAAAAAAATCTAAATAAAAAAGATTCACACCACTAATATTGCAGCATCTACAAAAGTACGATCTATTCAAATATAAGGGCGCATAGGACAAATACCAGCAGGTTTGCCGGCCAGTATTTGTCCTGTTTTGCGCCCGCCCCAGCCGCGGGGGGGGGGGGTTGGTGGGCGTTTTTTCTCTCACATTGAGAAGCACAGATTCCGTCCGAAAACCGGACGGAAGAATGTGCTTGCGTTTTGCCGCCGGGCAGAGAACCTGTGCAGTGGGGACAGTGGGGACTGCTGCACGGGTTTTCCATAGAGCACCATTGAGCTCATTTTCGGCCGGTTTTTCAGGCGGTCTGCAAAACCGCAAACCGGCTGAAAATCCGTCCGAAAATCCCGTTCCGTGGGGACATGTCTAACACTTTTCATGCCGTACACTGAACACTGCAGAAGAGAAACAAATAATTGTGGGGCTTTATGGGGTCATTTCTCAGCCCCCAAAAAATTGTAATGAAAATTAATGAAAAAGTTGGATATATGCCAAAATGATGCCAATAACAGCTACACTTCAGCCCACAAAAATGAGCCCCTGCTCAGGCACATAGGTGGAAGAACAAAAAAGCTTATTGGTGGCAGAAAATGGCGCCGGGGTGAAAATTGAAGACATATCGAATGTTTTTATTTTTAAAAAGCATCAAAACATAATAATAAAAAACCCTCATATCTGGTATCACTGGAATCGTATCGACCCTGAGAATGCAGTGAACACATATTCTGAAGAACGTATGAAGATACAGCTCCCCAACCTGTTATGCCAAACTGATTATAGGGAAGCTGGGATCCGGTCCTCAGGCAGGAGGGCATAGGTAAACAATAGAAAAACACTAATTAGTGATCCAGCACACCCGAGGGTGTGAAAAAATCTGTATAAAAACCTTAAAGTTTAATCCATACTTGTTAAAAAAGAATAGAAAACATACGGGGTGTAAATGCCCCTTGCATCAGGCTCAACCGACGCGTTTCGGACAAAAAAAGTCCTTACTTTTGGTGTAGAGCAAGGACTTTTTTTTGTCCGAAACGCGTCGGTTGAGCCTGATGCAAGGGGTATTTACACACTGTATGTTCTATATTCTTTTTTAACAAGTATGGATTAAACTTTAAGGTTTTTATACAGACTTTTTCACACCCTCGGTTGTGCTGGATCACTAATGGCGCAAAGCCTATCTGGGCCGCGTAGTAAAATAGTAGAAAGACTCCACAGAATTCCTGACAGCTCGGGCCAGAGTTACTGATGTTCATTATAAAAATATATTAAATTAAATAATTTCCCAAAAATATAAAATTATAGAATATAAAATCAAGGCAACATGTATGAACAGGGCTGCGGCAGGATTCTGGTACTTTGTGCCAAAAAGCTGTTGTTGCCCTGTTCTCAAAGGCGTAACTTCAAGCTCTTGGACCCTAGTGCAAAAAGTGAATTAGGAACCCCCCCCCCCCTCCCAGTTACCATGTGGCATATACAATACTGGAGTCTTCTTCTGTAGCAGAAGGGCTTTGCGGACCCATCAGGCAGCAGGGCCTGTTAGCGACTGCTACCTCTCCACCCCCTATCTCTACGCCCTTGCCTGTTCTATAGATGTATGAACCATCACACTTCAAACTAAGGTGCAACCTACGTCTGCCCTGACAATTTGTAATGCACCAAAGATGTGGGGGCATTCTGGGGGCATTACACCACATTCGTAGGATTAGACACATTTATGAATGTCTGACGCCAAAACTAGGAGCAGAACTGTCAGAACAGCCAGACCAGGGTAAAAGTGGTCTTGAGGCCAAAGTTGTCGTAATGGAACTAGATTTGCCACCAGAGCAAAAAAAAAAATTTTTTTTTTTACTTATAGCACAAAATAATACAAACAAAATATATAAAATTAAATAATATAAAATAGATAATAAATGAAATAATACCCATCCCCCCCCCCCAAAAAAAGTATCCAGTAAAATTTATATAAAATTATATAATTTAAAATTAAATATAAATATAAATGAATTAAACCAATATAGCATCTACTATAAACCCCGTTATTATAGTATTATCAGTGATTACAGACACATCACAGCAGCTAGAAAGAAAAGAAAAGCCTTTGGGATAACATGTCAGTGAATAGAAACTATGGTAGTGATCTTGCTTGGTGAGCCACAGGGGCCCCAGCAGAGCCAGGGTGTCGGCTACTGCTGTATGTAGGATAAAGGCTGAGAGCAGCAAAATGAAATTTCCACCCTCATCAACTTCTGATTGCAGTTTCATTTAATGTAGTAAAAACTAAAAAAAAAAAATAAATCAGAACAAAAATGTTATTATTAACATAATGTCAAGGGAGGTACAGTGAGCCCTAACTGGAACCCAGCCCACTGCCCTTGCCTACTTGACGTGTTTCCCCTAGGTGGCAGCAACAACTGGGCGACGCCCTGTCTGCTGAGTGCTGGCCCGTCGGGGGTAAAGGGTCAGACAGCCCGGGTCGCAACAGATCAGTACGTAAGGCCCCAAAAAACGGGGGACATGTCAAAAGTCAGAACAGGGTTTGGGGAGCAAGGGACCAAATCAGGAAGAAAGCCAAAGTCGGGAAAACAACCACGGTCAGGAAAACCGGGAGAAAAATAAAAAAACACGGAAACAACACACCAAAAAATATAAACAGGCAAACCTAGAGATCTTAGCGGGTTTTATAGGGAAATTGCCCGGACACCCCACAGTAGCTGATTGGAGCACCTCGGACCTTGTATTAGCGTGTGGGCCCCTCTACCCAGAGTACTAGACCTGTCAATAAAAATCTCCAGCACCCTGTCTCTCTGGTGGGGGCCCCCAAACCAGGAGATGCAGGTGCAGAGAATTGTTTCCTGGTAGCTGAGAGGTAAATGCATATACTTTAAAAGAAGTACAGAAGCATATGACACAGAGAAAAAACAAATACAAATATTGCATAATAGTCCTTACTTTTTGCAACATTCTAAACAAAATGAGATTGACACAAGGAGATGGTGGACGAGGAGAAAAGGAACGTTGACAGTAGGATTTCCCTTTTTGGGCGTTCTTTCTTTGACTTAAACCGTTCATTGAGTTCTTTTCTAAAGTAACAGTTCTTTGAAAAATAAAACATTTGTTCTGATTTTAATATTTTTCTTTTTTTTTTTTTACAAAATCTTACAAAATACTTTTTTTCTTATACTTTTACATAGTTTGTTAGATTTCTTTCATCAGTGGGTAGCCTTTCTACATAAACCCAAAAGCGGGACACTACAATCTTTTGGAGCTTTAGTGCCCATGCAAAAACATTACCATCATTTCATTCCTGACATTTTTTTAAGAGTTTCTTTTATTTCCTTTCTGTGAAAGTCTGAAAACACTGATAACCGATGGAACGGGATTTAATAAATGCTGGATTGGTTTAATAATTTTTTATTATTTAAATTTTAAATTATAAATATTTATTTTAATTATTTCATTTATATAGTTTTTATAATTATTATAAATTATTTGTTTTTTTTTATTTCTTAACTTAGTTTGAAAAAAATTTTTAAAAACCAATGGCCCACCTGACCCGTCTGGGTGTTCGACATTCTGTCCTACTTTTGCCATCCCATATTCATAAATGTGTCTAATCCTATGAATGTGGTGCGACGCCCCCAGAGCACCTCCACATCTTTGGAGCATTATAAATTGTCAACAAAGCCAAGACATATATCCAGCAACAATCCAGGGTTTTTTTAAAAATTGTTCAAAACTTTATTCCATGTGTTTAAAAATGCTTTTCCATAATTGAAGTAACAAAAAAAATAACACGAATAATACGCTAAAGGGGGTTTGGGAAGTGGGAACCTTCCTTAATCATAGCTATAGACACGGGATAGCAAAAAAAAGAACTAATAAAAAGCTACCCAAAACAACAAAAAACCAAATCCCCCCTTTGTATTTTAAAACTCCCACATTTTAAAACTCTTTGGGGTACTATCAAGACAAAAAACTGTGAACATATGAGGGCCCAAATAGAAACACATATACAACTATATTCGTAAAAATAAAAAACTTTTTGTAAACTGTAAATTTTAGTATTTTAAAACCAAAAAATTTAAAAAAAAAAAAAAATAATAAAAAATAAAAAAAAAAAAAAGAAAAAAAAGAAGAATAAAGAAAAAAAGGGAGGAAGAAAGAAAAAAAAGAGGAGAAAAAAAAAAAAATAAAATTTAAGCAAATATAAAGTCTTTTGCAACAATTTTATTTCAATACTGGAAACATAAAGGTCATGTCTTTTTTTTAAAGCCCCCAGGAAAACCGTTTTCCTCTAATCGGGGAAAAACCCACCAAGTTCTCTACTAAGAATTTTTTTTAAAAGGGTTTCCCCCCCTCTTCCCGGTTTTTTTATTTTTTCCCCTATTAAATGCCTCAACATTGCAATACATTAAAGTTTTAAAAAAATTTTGGGGTTGGGCCATGATGCCCCAGGCCCCTTGGGGGATAAGTCTTGTACTTTGGGTTACATGTGATTTTCAAATTTTAAAACCCCCCTCAACCCCACATAAATTGTCCATAAAATTTTTCTCACTTTTACTTTTTTAGAATTTTTAGTCCTATTTAGGGCAGTAAACAAAATTTATTGTTTTCTAGTGAAAATTTTTTGTTGAGACATAATTATTTTTCTTTTGAAGGGAGATTTTTTCTACAGTGCCGGGGGGGAGTGTCCATGGGGGCCCGGGGTCTCCCCTTCCCTGGCCGAAAAATAATGTCGGCCTGAGAGGAGAGATTTCCTGTTCTCTGGGGGGATGCTCCTTCCCCCCCCCCCAATTTAGGTGGTATGGGCGTTATATTGATACCTGCTCCTGGTGTGGTGGGGGTGGGGGGGAGACATCCGTCGGGGCTTTTGCATGTTTGTAAATACCAATGACATAAATTTGAAATTAAACCCTTTGAATGGCAAACTTTTCCTCTTTTAAAAATTTTTTTTGGGCAACACATTGACAGGGGAAAAAGGGGGGTTTGTGGAGGTGTCTCCCTTTTTAAAAAAATATGGCTGTAAAACAACTTTAAAATGCTACATTTATGTCATTTCCCCATCCGGGTTTTTGCGAATATTCCCAAAATGACTCACTAGGATTAAAAACATTTTTTACTAACAAATAAGCAGTAAGATACAAATAAGAGGGGATTTTTGCTAATTAAGGGGCTCGAGGATATCCCCAATGGACATTGAATCGAGCTTTTTCAAAAGGGGTTTGGGTTTATTTCCCTTTTGAGACCCTCTTTTTAAAGAACCAAAACCCGGGGAAAAATTGGAACAGGGAGGGGAAAAAATCAGAATAAAAAAGTGTTTTCTACTGTCTTTCAGTTCCCCCTTTTTTAAAGGGCATAATTTTTAAAATTTTAAAAAAACTTTTCCCCCCTTTTTAAAGTGTCAGGGGGTCCTAGAGGTTTTAATTTTCAATAGAAATCATACAATTTTTTTTTCGAGGAGGGGGAGGACATTAGGCTTTTTTGTTACACCTAGCCTTTTTTTTTTTCTTCGTAAAGCTCTAGAGGGCCCTTGGTTGTCTACCCCCCTGTTTTTTATAGATGCGGGCATTTATCGGGTGCACGGCATGTAATTTTGCAGAGATTTCTAGGGAAATTTTTAAATCCAGCTCTAAAAAAGAGGGGAGTATTTAGGGTTTTTCTTATATAAATTTTTAACACAAAAATTTGTTTTTTTAACTCATTTCGGTAAAATTTTGCGATTTACAATTTTGGGTTTAAAAAGGTACCTGTTTAATAAAACCCGAATTAGACGACACCTCTCTGATGTCAGAGCACCTTATAGTACGGCTATTCCCAATGGTCTCCAAACCCCTTCAAAAATATACACAATTTTTAGATACAACAGGGTTTTCCTTTATGGGAAAAGAAAAATAAAAAAACGGGGAGAGGAGGGGGGGCCATTTTTTAAAAAAAATTTTTAGTAGAGAAGCTTGGTGGGTGTTTAGATTTGAGACACAGGTTTTCCTGGGGGGTTAAAATTTAAAAAAACAGACTCAAAGTACCAGTATGAAAAAAATATTGTTTCAAAAAATACTTTATATTTATATTTTTTTTTCATATTTATATTTTTTTTTCTTCTCCCTTTTTTTTCTTTCTCTTTTCTTTTTTTTCTTCTTCTTTTTTTCTTTTTTTTGTTTTTTTTTTTATTTATTTATTATTTGTTTTTTTTTTTTAAAAAAATTTTTTGATAAAAAACCCCACTACTTGACAATTTTCACGAAAATTTTTTTTTTTATTAATACTAGATTTTTATGTTTTTTCCCATTGGCCCTCATTTTTTTCAAGTTTTTTTTATTTTGATACGGGGAGACACAAAAGTTAAACTGTGGCAGTTTTCTATATACATGGGGATTTGTTTTTTTTGTTTTTTGGATAGCCTAAATTTGTTCTTTGGATCCAGTGGTTTTATATGCTATGATTAAGGAAGGTTTTTTCCCTTTCCAACCGAAACCCCCCCGTTAGCGTATTTTCGGGTTATTGGGCTTTTACTTCAAAAAAAGGTTTTGGGTTTTTAAAAATACATGGAAAAAGTTTTTTAAAAAATTTTTTTCCCCCCTACCTGGATTGTTGCTGGATATATGTCTTGGCTTTGTGGATACCATTAGAGGCGGCTTTACCTCTCCATGCACTCCAGTGGGACATTTCATACTCAAGGTGAGCTGACCTTTTCAAATATTTTGGAGACTTATTATAAATTGTCGGGGCAGGCACTGACTGCGCCAAAGTCTGGAGTGTGATGGTTTATACATCTATAGGACAGGGCTACAGCAGCTTTTTGACTGAAAGCAAAATAGAAACCAGGTGCAGCCCCATTCACAGACTGTCTGGCTGTGGTGTGTATCACCCCTGTATATAGTATACTGCTCTACAGTGCACAGTTATAGTATTTTACCACGGATTAGCCGGCTTTGGTGTCTATCACCCCTGCAGATACTATACTGCTCTATAGTGCACAGTTAAACTAGATGAGCGCAGATTGCACAGCTGTGGTGTCTATCACCCCTGTACACACTATACTGCTCTATTGTGCACTGGGCATTTATAGCTCTTTCCCAGTATACAGTGTATTGCCAGCCATAAAAACCTAGAATCTGAATCTCACAGTCTCAGAGAACTCACATTACTTGAGATCCATTTCCAATTATATGTTCCCGCTTACAACCAACAATTTTTCTGTGTTTGCATTTATGTTGCAGCCGCAGATACCAGAACGATTGTGTTTGGTTCTGGAGACACTGAGCAAATTTGTTTTTGCATTCTCTGTCTGTTAATCTATCTGTCTCATATCTATCTATCTATCCCATATCTATCTATCTATCTATCTATCTATCTCCCCTCTTTCGATCTATCATCCCATGTCTTTACTATCTATTCATATCTATCTATTATCTATCTATCAAATTACTCGTACGATCTATCTATCCATTTTTATCTTTTAATCGTCTATTCTTTTATCTTCTTTAAAATTTTTTTTTATACTTTAATATCTTTATCTCCTATCTATTCCCTTTTATCTATCTTCCCATTCTCCCCCATATCTATCTATCCTCATATCTATCTCAATCATCTATCTCATATCTATCCATACTATCTATCTCATATTATTACTACTTTCATTCTTTTCTATCTTCTCATATCTATTATCTACTATTCTCATATCTTCTATCATCTTTATATTTTATTTTATTTATCTCTATAGCTATTATCTTTTCTAAAAACACTATCTATTATCTATCTCTATACTATTATCTATCTCAATCTATCTATCTATCTCATATCTATCTATCTATCTATAATCTATTTCTATTCTACTATCTCATATCTATCTACTATTCTACTATTATCTATCTATCTTCTATATCTATCTTTTATCTTCTCAATTATCATATATCTATTATTATATCATCTATTATCTTCAAATTATTCTATCTATCTCTCTATCTCTCATATCAATCTCCCCTATCTATCCCCTATCTATCTATCATCTCATATCTATCTATCTCATATCTATCAAATCTCATATCTATCTCTTCATATCTATCTATCTTCTATCTATCTCTCTCATATCTTTCTACATCTACCCTCATATCTATTATCTTCCATACTATCTATCTAATCTCATATCTATCTACTATTCATATCTATCTATTCATTCTATCTCATATCTATCTATCTTCTTTCTATCTATCAAACCATATCTATCATCTATCTATCTATTCATATCTATCTATCTATTTTTTCATATCTATCTTCTATCTATCTATCTCATATCTATCTATCTATCTATCTCATATCTATCTATCTATCTCTCTCTCTCCTATCTATCTATCTATCTATCACCTATCTATCTATCTATCTCACAACTATCTATCGATCTCTCACCTATCTATCTATCTATCTATCTCTATCTCTATTTATCTATCTCTCTATCTCCTATCTATCTCTCTATCTATCTCATATCATCTATCTATCTATCTATCTCATATCTATCTATCTATCTATCTCATATCTATCTTATATCTATCTATCTCATATCTTTCTATATATCTATCTATCTCATATCTATCTATCTCTCTATCTCCTCATATCTATTTTTAAATCTATCCCCATATCTATCTATCTATCTCATATCTATCTATCTCATATCTATCTATCTCATATCTATCTCTCTCATATCTATCTATCTCTCTATCTATCTCTCTCATATCTTTCTATCTATCTATCTCATATCTATCTATCTATCTCATATCTATCTATCTATCCCATGTCTATCTATCCATTCTTTCTAATTTTCCTATCTATCTATCTATCTATCTTCTTCTATCTCTATCTTCTATCTCATATCTATCTATCTCATATCTATCTATCTCATATCTATCATCTTTTCTCATATCTTTTTTATCTATCTATCTATCTCATATCTATCTATTTCTATCTATCTATCTCATATTTTATCCCCTTCATATCTATCTATCTCATATCTATCTATCTATCTATCTATCTCTTATCTTTCTATCTATCTATCTATCTCTTATCTATCTATCTCCCTACTAATCTATCTCATATCTATCTATCTATATCTACCCTCTCTTCTATCTATCTATCTATCTCATATCTATCTATCTATCTCATATCTATCTATCTATCTATCTCTCTATCTCATATCTATCTCTCTCATATCTATCTCTCTATCTATCTCATATCTATCTATCTCTCTCATATCTATCTATCTATCTCTCTCTCATATCTATCTATCTATCTCATATCTATCTATCTATCTCATATCTATCTATCTATCTATCTCATATCTATCTATCTATCTCTCTCTCTCATATCTATCTCTCTATCTATCTCATATCTATCTATCTCTCTCATATCTATCTATCTATCTCTCTCTCATATTTATCTATCTATCTCATATCTATCTATCTATCTATCTATCTCATATCTATCTATCTATCTATCTCTCTCATATCTATCTATCTCATATCTACCTATCTATCCCATTTTCTTTTCTATCTATCTATCTCTATTTATCTATCCCAATCATCCAAAAATCTATACAGTCATATTAAAAAGTTGGGCACCCCTAATTAATCTTAACCCATTTTAGTTCTAAATATTTGGGTGTTTGCAACAGCCTTTTTAATTGTTAATCTAATAACTGATGGACACAGTAATATTTCCGGATTGAAATGAGGTTTATTGTACAACACAAAATGTGCAATATTAGTTATTAGATATATCAAATTGAAATGGCTTTTGCAAACACCAATATTTTTGAACTAAAAATGATTTAGTTAATAGGGGGGCCCAAACTTTTTCATATGATGATATCTATTTTAAAAATCTATCTATATTTTCTAAAATCTCATATCTATCACTATCATCTCATATCTATTCATCTATCTATCTCATATCTATCCATCTTATATCTATCTATATCATATCTATCTATCTCCTATCTATCTATCTATTTATCTATCTATCTATCTCATATCTATCGCATATCTATCTGTGTCATATCTATCTATCTATCTATCTATCTATCTCCTATCTATCTATCTCATATCTTTGTAACTATCTCATATCAATCTATCCATCTATTTCATATCTATCTCTTATCTATGTATCTGTTGCTGCAGGTTAGGGCAACGCATGGACGACTCCTGGGATATAAATCTGGAGAAAGAACTGATCCTCAATATTTAGCCTATAAAAACCTTGTCTTATTGGAAAGAGTAATAGAGGGCGTGAACAGCGGGAACACAGGAGCCGCATCAGAGCCTCAATAGGAGCAGATACAGAAGCATAAAGAATAAAGCCACAGGTTACAGAATATCCCGAGGATCTCACAGCGATGAAGCCTGAGGCAGCAGAGAAGACGCAGCCCCAGACCTTCCGCAATTCATCCCAACAGCCGGGATTTCTATCTGCATCCTGCTCATAAAGAAGGGACTTTGTGCAGAATCTCAGCCGAGGCGGCCGCAGTCGCATCTGTCTTGTTGTCTTATTTTTCTGTGCTAAAGACAACATGTTTTTTAGTAAAATGCAAGTAACAGACGTTTCCTCTCAGATCTCCTACTTCAGGAATTCCAATTCTCCGCCGAAAACGGCGTACATAACTAAGCAATAAAAGATCCATTCTCTATGGCTGACGCGGCCGCCACATTTATCTTTTACAGGGTACAATGAAGGAAAAATTAGCAAAAATGTAGTTTTTGGCAATTTTGCTGCACAAGCTGCAGATATGCTATGATTATTGCACCAGAGTTCTGACACAATGAGGGACACATATTGGCGCCACCTCAACAGTCGTACTTCTCAGTAAGTAAGTGCAGCATCCAACAGTATGTATGAAAGTGTTGCACGGCCGCTTATATATGTGGCGCATTGTAAGTGCCATTGTTGGTGCGCCAAAAGTGTGTATAAGGGCTGGACAGAATTCCTGATAGACAGCTGGGGCCGTGCTCAACAAACTCTGACAACAGGCCAAAAAAATACCAAATCTTTCTCCAATAATCCCACTAAAGTGATATAAACTAAATTATAATGATAAAACTATGTAAAATTAAATATAAAATGAATATAAAATTATTATAAAATTGAATATAAAATTATTACAAAATCGAATAATATAAAATTAATGTACCATTATATAATATAAAATTAAATAATATACATTTAATATTAAATTATTATACATTTTTATCATATAACATTAAATAATCTAAAATAAATATAAATTTATTATACAATTTTATAATATAAAATTAGCATAAAATTTATATAAAATTAAATATAAAATTAATATAAAATTATTATAAAATTTAATAATATAAAATTAATGTAAAATTATTATAAATGTATATACCGTAATATAAAATTAAATATAAAATTCATATAAAATTATATAGTATAAAATTCCATTTAAATTTAATATTAAATTATTACACATTTTTATCATCTAACATTAAATAATATAAAAGAAATATACAATTATAAAATTTTATAATAAAAAATTAGTAGAAAATGAATGTAAAATTAAATATAAAATTATACAAATTGAATAATATAAAATGAATGTAAAATTATTATAAATTTATATAATATAAAATTGAAAATAAAATTAACATAAAGTTATATAATATAAAATTAAATAATATAAATTTAATACTAAATTATTATAAATTTATATATAATGTAACATTAAATAATATAAAATAAATGTAAAATTATTATAACATTTTATAATATAAAATTTGTATAAAAGTTCTGTAAAATTAAATGATATAAAATTAATATAAAGTAATTATAAAATATAAAATTAATATAAAATGATATAAATTATAAAACTAATACAGCATCTACCATAAATCCCGTTCTCATTCGGGTAGTTACAGAGTTATCGTAGTATTATCAGTGATTACAAAGACATCACAGCAGGCTAGAAATAAAATAAAAGCCATTAGGATCATAGCTTAGTGAATATAAAGCATCATACGGATCTTGCTCGGCGAACCTCAAGCTCCAGCAAGTATTTGGGAGGCGCCTACTGCCATATGTAGAATATAGGCTGAGAGCAGGAAAATAACATTTCAACAGTGAGCAATATCTGATTAAAATTTGTACACAGTATCCTGACCTACTGACCTACATTTGGAGGAACGAAAAGTAAAAAAAAAATATTTTGTAAGATCTAAATGAAGTTTCATTATTAGCATAATGAATTTTTCATTAGAAATACACATAAATGAGCTGTACATCAGTCTCTATGGAGCAGACTAGAACAAACCATTAGGATACAGAAGTAACTGTTCTTATCAATGATTGACAGTTATAGCTCTTTATCTTTTGCAACAGTGTAGCCACAAGATTGAGACTGACAGTTGTTTTAGGGCAGGGCTTTGTGAGGTGACTAGAAATAGAAACATTTTACCTGTGACTGACACTGATGGCCTGATGGGAGGTGTCATGTGATTAGGTTATTTTATGTTCCATTTTTAGTTTACTCCTTCTGTTGTGTGGATTACATAGATAAGGGAGTCGTCATGGATAAGCAAATAAAGTGAAATTTGCAGCATTGTGTGAGTCTATGTTCTCCATGATATGGGCAGCGGATATTAAAAGGGTTCTGGAGGGGTTTGAGTTCTAGAGTTTCCTCTGAAGTCCCAATCGGCCCCTAAATATACGGTGACTGGGACACATTCTTAATTCAGTTTGAGTAAAGTCTGTGATACATTTACTGAAACATGGAGAACAGCCTCTAATCTACAGATTATGAGAGAACTGGAGAGCTCTGATATGTCTTATGATTATTCTTATATTAACCCATTCCCTATACTACCAAGGATCCTTACATTAACCCCCTCACTGCCCTCAACCACCAAGAAATCTAACATTAACCTCTCATTGCCTTAGACCACCTAGGATCCTTACATTAACCCCTGCCTTAGACCCAAAGGATCCTTACATCAATCCCCTCATTGCTTTAGACTATCTATGATCCTTACATTAACCACCTTATTGCCATAGACCACCAAGGATCCTTACATTAACCCTTGCCTTACACCCAAAGGATCCTTACATCAATCCCCTCATTGCTTTAGACTATATAGGATCCTTACATTAACCCCCTTATTGCCCTAGACCACCTAGGATCCTTACATTAACCCCTGCCTTTTACCTCAAGGATCCTTACATCAATCCCCTCATTGCTTTAGACTACCTAGGATCCTTACGTTAACCCCCTTATTGTCTTAGACCACCAAGGATCCTTACATTAATCCCCTCATTGCATTAGACTACCTAGGATCCTTACATTAACCCCCTAACTGCCCTAGACCACCTATAATCCTTATGTTAACACCATAACTGTCCTAAACCACCAAGAATTCTTACATTAATCTGCTTACTACCCAAGAGAACCCATTATCCTTATTATGGTGTGTATTTTAATTTCCGGTGGTACAGTGTGTAATATAATTAATATCAGGGGGTGTGGTTTATAATACAATTAACTCTACGGGGTACAGTATGTGACATTTTAATTTGGGGCGCACAGTGTGTAATAGAATTAATGAATTTCATTGGGTACAGTATGAGATGTAATTCATTTCAGGGAGCACAGAGTGTAATAGAATTAATTTCAGGAGGTACAGTGAGTGATCTAATTCATTTCAGGGGTACATTGTATGATATAATTTATTTTAGGGGTTACATTATCTAATATAATAATTATTATTAGGTGGTATAATGTGTAATATAATTAATTTCTGGGGGTACAGCGTGTAACAATTTATTTCAGGGGTACATTATCTAATATAAGTAATATTAGGGTGTACATTGTATATTATCATTCATTTCCGGGGTACATTGCATGATATCATTTATTTTAGGGGGTACGATGTGTGATTAGTTCTACTTTTAATTTCCTCCATTAGGATTTTTTCAGTTCCCCACTGACTGACCCCGTTCAACAAATCACAAAATTGCACAAAGAGTTTTTCTGTAACCTCTTTGTGTCTATAAAGGAGAGACCTCAATGGACGGAAGGTTATAAAAATGTTCATCTCCTGGAATCTGCGGCTTCTTCTGCTCACATCCCTTATATCTAGAAAATATCAATTGGAAGGACATCAAATGGCGCCTTCCACGGCAGCGTTGGCCACGTCCGCGGCGCGCTGTCCGAAAACCGCTCGCCAAAGCGCAGGGCTCTCCAAAGTCAGATCCCTCTTTAATGTCACCGCTCCTTTGTACCAATATCATGCTGTCACCACAGAGCATAATGTGACCTGTCAAACCGAGATTACAGTGGGAGCCGCGCGCCATTCAAGTGCTCGCGCCGCCGACGCCGCCGGATGATGTGCTTTGTGTAGTGTAATAATAAGGTTGTAATTCACAACTTCATTTTCATTCACTTGTAATAATTCCTAATGGAGTCGGTTTAGCTTTTTTTTTCCATGCCGGTTGTCATATTCTAATATTATTTAATAGAAAATTCAGGAAATGAACGGCTGGAAATATTTTACCGGCCACGAGATCGTCTGATTTCTTTGAAATGCAATAAAACCATTTTTAGGGCTTTTTCAATTTGTTTGTGGAGCCTTAAAAGAGAACTTGTCACATAGATTTTGCACCCTTGCTGAGGGCAGCAGAAGCTAGTATCAGACCTGCTGTTCCCAGCGCTGTGTCCCTTATTCTGTAAGGTGCAGCAGATCCAGAGCATTTAGTGCTCAAACCTGCAGTTTTCAGCCAGAAAAGACTCATATAAAGAGTCATTTGAGGCTAGCCCCACCCACCTAAGGCTAGCCCCACCCACCTCAACTGATAAACCTATTACTTTGAATAGGTAGAAAAAGTAGAATAACTGCCATGTGGGCGGGGCCAACCTTTGATGGGCGGGGCTAACACCTGCTCAAGAATAAGATTTGAGGAGTAAATGCTCTAAAACTGCAGCATCTTACAGAATAAGGGGCACAGCGCTGGAAACAGCAGGTCTGACACTGGCTTGTGCTTTCCTCAGTAAGGGGGGCATAAACTATGTGACAGGTTCCCATTAATATCCATGAAGTATAATGAGATGTGACCATCCCCACTCGACACAGACGCGCTTTGAGCCCGGGATCCATGCTGTCCAAAAGAGCTGAAACCTGGTCTGAAACTTTTGAAGCGCCTGATTTACCTATGTGCAGAATTTGGTGCAAATTGGTCCCAGTTGTTTGGCAGTGCATGAAGACCATACAACCTCTATGGCAATTTCTGACTTTACAAATATGTTGGGAACAGTAGGGCCTAGTTATTTGAAGCCTCGTCTGAAACCTTCTGAATCACCTGATCTACCAACGTGCACAATGTGGAGGCGATGGGTCCATTGGTTTGGCTGTGCTCTGTTCAGGGCAAATTCCAATTTCTTTAGAATAGGTTGAGAACGGTGGGTCCTAGAGAGTTGAAACTCCTTCAAAGTGAATGATTTAACTTTGAGCCAAATGTGGTGCAGACTGGTCCAGTCGTTTGGCCGTACATAAAGAATCGACATTGTTTATACCAAATTCTGATTTTTCCCAAACATGTCAAGAACAGTAGGTCCTAGAGAGCTGAAAAAACACTACAAAGGCCATATTTACAGCTCAATGGCTGGACTAGACTGAACCCAGTAGGAGGCAACTCTGGCCCCTGTGCTACTTGGGAAAAAGAAGCAGGTGCAGCTAATTGCTGAGCAGCAGCTCACACACCCCTCCACTAGGAGAACATTTAGATGATAAAAAACTGCACATTGAATTGATACCTGTTCACATCAGTATGCAGAAAAGCCACATTATAATACTTGGGGATATTGCACAAATGCAAAAATACCAATAGAACAATCACTGACATACCCTGCATGAGGGGGGTGGTTGCTGGTACTACAATTGCATATAGATAAGGCGATACAGAGGGGTGCTATAAATGCAGATACATGTGGTGCACCATGCTGGCTTACAACCTATTAGTGACGCCCATACTATTAGATTAAGCGGGCTGCCCAGCACTTTCTGGGTGTCCAACAATGCTGGGGAGCGGAGGGTGTCTGTACTTTGTGTTGGACACCCACAAAGTGCTGGGCAGCCCGCCTAATCTAATAGTATGGGCATCACTAATAGGCTGTAAGCCAGCATGTTTTTTTCAATGGAGAAAGGAGTTGTTTTACTCCATTTGTTTGTCCGTGCTCTGTTCATAACTATTTCATTTTTTGAGACTATGTTGTGGTCCTAGAGCACTGAAACCTGGTCTAAAACCTTTCAAGGTGCCCGATTTGCCAACATGCCATATTTGGTGCCGATTGGTCCACTTGTTTGCCAGTGCTCCATTGGAACCAATTCCAATTTTTTTTAGACTATGTTGAGAACAGAAAGTCCCTGAGAGCTGAACCTGGTCCAAAACCATCTAAGACGCCTAATTTACTTATCTGCAAAAATTGGTGCTGTTTGGTCCGGTCGTTTGATCGCGCTCTGTTCACAAGAAATTCCAATTTTATGAGACTATGTTGAGAGCAATAGGTTCTAGAGAGCTGAGACCTTGGCTAAAACCCTTTCAAAGCGTCTGATTCATCTTTGAGCCAAATATGGTGCAGCTTGGTCCAGTCATTTGGCCATGCATGAAGAATCGACATTGCTGATGGTAAATTCTGATTTTTGCAAACATGCCACGAGCAGTAGCTCCTAGAGAGCTGAAACTCAATATAAAACCTTCCAATGCTCCTTATTTACCTATGTGCCAGATTTGGTGCTGATTGGTCCATTTGTTGAGTAAGGACTATAAGTGAGGACTATGTCTGAAACGCGTTACTTGTTTTTTGAACTACAGTTTTTTTTTCATTATGTAGCATTGAGTTTTGTATTTTGTTTATTTCAATGTTGCAAGTAAAAGTAAAGATTTTATTTTTTCTTTATACATTTTTTCTACTTTTTGGGGAGAGGAACTGGGCTCTCAATAGAGAACAATAGAAAAAAGAGGGCTCTCTTGTTTTTCTATAATTTTTTTCCACAACCATTTCCAATTTTTTGAGACTACATTGTGATCAGTAGGTCCTAGCATGCTGAAATCTGGTCTAAAACCTTTCAAGATTTACCTATGTGCCAAATTTAGTGCCGATTGCTCCAGTCTTTAAGCCGTGCTCTATTCCCAATGAATTCCAATTTTCTGAGTCTATATTGAGAATGGTAGGTCCTAGAGAAGTGAAGCTCAATATAAAACCTTCAAATGCTCCTTATTTACCTATGTGCCAAATTTGGTGCAGACCTGTCCATTTGTTTGGCCGTGCTCTGTTCACAACCATGTCCAATTTTGTGAGACTGCGTTGTGAACAGTAGGTTCTAGGGAGCTGAAACCTGGACTAAACCCTTCCAAGATGCACGATTTACCTATGCGCCAAATTTGGTGCCGATTGGCCCAGTTGTTTGGCCTTACATAAAGAACAGACATCAGACACCATTATTACACACATAGATACTGTAGTATTACAATGTTACTTTTTGATAGCTCAGGATCCATCAAACTACTAGAATGTATAAACCTAGGAAATGGATAAAATATAACTTTTATTTAATAACTATGAATAAATACCTAAATATAAAATACACTATCAATATCCCTAATCAACTAAAGCTGCCTATACAAAAATGGGGAGATCGCCCCGATAAGGGCGCCCCCAATCAGGAACCTAGACTACCAATGCCCTAACAAGATACATAAACCACATACAATAATACAATCACAAAAAGCAAAAAAGTGCTCAAAAGTGCAAACCACTACTAACTAGCTCAGGATCCAAGCAGAAGTATCCAACTATGTATCAAAATTGGCACCAACTAGAAACAATGTTATTACTATCAGACTTTTCCGGGTGCCGGGGTTTATATCGCCATCTGATTGGTTCTGCCGGGGAAGGCGCCGCGCACAATGCAGGAATATGAAGGCTTAATGCTCAAAAGGAGATTTTTATTTTGTATTTTTTTTTTCTCTGGGAAAGGGACCTGGATGAATCGAGGACTGAGTGGATAAGTGGAGATGAGATTCAGTGTGGATAATGCAAGGTAATGCATTCGGGGAGTGCAGAATATTCATGTATCCTCCACATGAAATTAGACTGTATTAAGCGAACTGTTGATGGAATAGGATTTGGAAGTAATTGCAGATAATAGAGTTTGCAACAGCACAAATCTCATCAGCAAAAGGAGGCAAAATGGTTTCCAGCGCTAAAATGAGACACATTTACAAGAGCAAAGTGTAATTTTCTCTCCTTCTGTCAAGACTTCAACTTTAATACGGACGACGGATTTGGGGTTCAATTAAGAGGACATTGACGGGACCAAAATAATAACAGCGTAATGGAGGAGCCGAGTGATGAAGAAAAACCGGAGGAAATGTGCGTCCGCCAAGACCTCGCCGTCCGCTGCAGCCTGACGCCTAGAAAAGAAACCCCGGCGCCTCCTCATCAACACGAGACTCAAAATCAGCCGAGGATAAATGAAGGCACCAAACCCAATTTTATTCTATCAGAGGGAAAATTTCTTCCCCGTAAGAACATTTCCCGAATTACACCTCATTTCCCGCCGCTCCAGAAATAGTCATAATGATACGTGAAGCCCACGTGCAATACATTAGGAAGTGAAGATTGAGTTATTACGTTACATTATAAGTAACAGATAATTTAGTGGAGATTAACCCTTTCCCATTGTGGCAATTTTTGCTTATGTTTTTTCCTCCCCAACAGAACTTTTTAAATTTTCCGTCTACAGGACCGTACGGAGGCTTGTTTTTTGCGGGACAACATGCAGAGTCGTCTTAACAGAATTAGGGGGCCCCGGGCAGAGCACTGCAGTGGGCCCTGCCCAAATACATGACATCACACTTGGTCATGCCTCAAGCCCCCCCAAGCACTCCCATATTATCATGCCACTTATGTCTGGACAGCAGCAGCCTGCAGCCTACAAGACTATTTTGCAGGGCAGGGAGCCTTTGACTCCCTTCTGCACAATGGTTTTTAAGTGTTTGCACATCCTGGAAACACACAAACATTTAAAGGGGTTGTCTCACTACATTGATTCCTCTCACCTCAGTCCTGTTTTTCTTGGTTTCATTTTGAATTCAGGGGCGTTTTTACTGGCTTCCAGTAGACTGCAGTAGAAGCCAGGTCTGTAGCTATAGCAACCAGTGCTGGCAGCCCATCAGGAGAGATTGAACAGGTCTGTAGCTATAGTGATCAGTGCTGGCAGCCTATCAGGAGATATCCAACAGGTCTGTAGCTATAGCAACCAGCGTTGGCAGCCTATCAGGATATATCAAACAGGTCTGTAGCTATAGTGACCAGTGCTGGCAGCCTATCAGAATATATCAAACAGGTCTGTAGCTATAGCAACCAGCGCTGGCAGTATATCAGGAGAGATTGAACAGGTCTGTAGCTATAGCAACCACTGCTAGCAGCCTATCAGGAGAGATTGAACAGGTCTGTAGCTATAGCAACCCGTGCTGGCAGCCTATCAGGAGAGATTGAACAGGTCTGAAGCTATAGCAACCAGTGTTGGCAGCCTATCATGAGAGATTGAACAGGTCTGAAGCTATAGCAAGCAGTGCTGGCAGCCTATCAGGAGAGATTGAACAGGTCTGAAGCTATAGCAAGCAGTGCTGGCAGCCTATCAGGAGAGATTGAAAAGGTCTGTAGCTATAGCAACCAGCGCTGGCAGCCTATCAGGAGAGATTGAACAGGTCTGAAGCTATAGCAACCAGTGTTGGCAGCCTATCAGGAGAGATTGAACAGGTCTGAAGCTATAGCAACCAGTGCTGGCAGCCTATCAGGAGAGATTGAACAGGTCTGAAGCTATAGCGACCTGAGGAGCTGATGCAGCCCAGACAAGAGGGAATATCTAGGAATAGGTAGGACACTGGTAATGGACACATACTGCAAAGTGACTTGTTTCTGCAAGATCTTTAACCTAAAAAGCAGCGATCCCTGGAGTGAGACAACCCCTTTAAATAAGCAAAGTCAACCAAGGGATCCAGGGAATGTTTCTTGTATTCCTGGGACAAACATTTACCACCTGGGGCCGCTATACTTGTGGGGCCCCCGGGCAACTGCATAGTGTGGCCAATGGAAAAGATGGCCCTGACAAGATGTACTTTTTATTGGTACCTTTTAGCCCACAAATATGGCACATTTGCATTTTTTTCCATGCTCCACCCCAAAAAGAATGTTGTGGGGGTTCCGAAAACATTATACTGGTAGACCCCCAAAAAAATTCTTTGTGGGGTGGAGCATGGAAAAAAATGCAATTGTGCCATATTTTTAGGGGGTTCGCTTTTATGGAGCTCACTCTTGGGTATAAATCCCCTGCCAGCTGTAGGTGGTTATGACTCTGGCAATACCCAATATATATCATTTTTGTTGCATTTTACTACTTTTAAGGAAATAAAAACTTTTTTATTTTTTTCAATTTGCGTGGTAGCGCCATATTCTGCAGAAATTTTGTTTTTCATTTTTTTGTCTACAGTACATAGCTGTATGGCGACTTGTTTTTTGCAGGAAAAGATGTGCTTTTTAATGGTACCATTTAGCCCAAAAATATGTCACAATTGTGTTTTTTTTTTTCCATGCTCCACCCCACAAATAATTTGTTGGGGGGTTTCCAGTACATTATACTGGGAAATCTCAAAAAAAAATTCTTTGTGGGCTGGCGCATGGAAAAAAAACACGATTGTGACATATTTTGGGGGTGGGTTGCTTTTATGGAGCTCACTCTTGGGTATAAATCCCCTGCCAGCTGTAGGTGGTTATGACTCTGGCAATACCCAATATTTATAGTTTTTGTTGCATTTTACTACTTTTAAGGAAAAAAAAACTTTTTTATTTTTCTCAATTTGTATGGTAGCGCCGTATTCTGCGGCCAATTACTTATATTTTTCTGTCTACACAGGCGCATGGGGGCTTGTTTTTTTCAGGTACCATTGATCGTACCATATCATGTAATGGGAGCGCCAAAAAAACTCTTTGTGGGATGGAATGTGAAAAAAAAAATGTAATTACGCCATTTTTATAGGGGTTTTGTGTTTTTATGAAGTTCACTCAGCGAAATGTTTAACATGCTGGGTCACATACATGAAATTTGGCATTAACACACCAAATTTCATGTGCATCATACAGGTATAGAATGTGTCTGATTTATGAACCTGTTCTACAGCGGGTCATAAATCAGGTGCATTCCAGCACTAGGGTGACATTTATGGATCAGGTAAACCCCTTGTAAAGTGCTCTACCTGTTCCAGCAGTAATGCACCTAGAAAATCCGTAGTGAAGCTATAAATATGTAGCTCTGCTACAATTCTAGTGTGCCCCGACTCCCGCACGCCCCCGAGATCGGGCACGTTACAAATTGCCGCGGGTGCTATTTAGTGCACCCAACAGTGGCGTGCGGGAGATTTAAAAATGTATGAACTGGGCTGCGCTTGATATCAGGCTGAAAAGACGCCATATATCTAGCGCAGCCCAAAACATGTCGCCCTGTAGCTGTATTCTACAGGCCAGTACGATTGCGGTGATACCACATTTGTATCGTTTTCATTAGGTTTTACTACTTTTAAGAAAATAAAAAAATTCTTTTATTTTTTACATTTTCGTTTCAGCGCCATATTCTGCGACCAATTACTTTTTTTTTCATCTGTTTAGTTTTTTTGCAGTCTGAAGTTTTTCATTAGTATCATTTTCAGATACTTGCAACTTTTTGATCATGTTTTAGCCTAATGTTTTAATAATCCAAAAAAATGCAGGTTGGACATTTTTTTTTTTTTGATGTTTCAAAAGAACTTTATTGAAAATAAGTAGTCATATAATTATACGGTATACAACAAAGATGAAGAGAAGTGATCGTCAATAACAATAAAGATAGATATGCTACATTACTTGATCGGAATACATAAATCCTGACAAATGAGGATGTAATCATAGTTACAAGCAAAACATAGATAATTAAGACAGTTTGCTGCATATGAGATAAGCATCCTCGGGTTTCTGAATTACATATCCAAAAGTACACCATATCATGTTTACTTGATACTTGTATTAGAGCGGATACCAATTATGTGTAACATTTTTTTTTTTTTTATTTTTTTTTAGCTTCAAAACTTGGAAATTTTTTACAAATTTTGACTTGTAGTCAATGTAAATAATGACAATCTCTGTACAGCGCCATGGAATATAATAGCGCTATATAAATGAATAAAATAGTATTTGACAACTCGAGGGAACAGAGGAATCTGGAGGAGACAGAAGAGTCTGGAGAGGACAAAGCAGTCTGGAGGAGGCAGAGGAGTATGAAGGAGGACAGCAAAATATGAAGGAAGACAGAGGAGACTGGAGGGTGAACAGAGGAGTCTGGAGGGAGGATAGAGGAGTCTGGAGGGAAACGGCGGAGTCTGGAGGGAGGATAGAGGAGTCTGGAGGGTGAACAGAGGAGTCTGGAGGGAGGATAGAGGAGTCTGGAGGGGAACAGAGGAGTCTGGAGGGAGGATAGAGGAGTCTGGAGGGTGAACAGAGCAGTCGGGAGGGAGGAAAGAGAATACTGGAGGGGACCAGACGAGTCTGGGGGGATGAAGGAGTCTTGTGGGCTGACAAAGGAGTCTGGAGGGGACAGAGAGGTCTGAGGGGTTGAGGAGTCTAGAGGGGACAGTGTGATCTTGAGGGGACAGAGGAGACTAAAGGAGGACAGAGGGGTCTGGAGGGGACAGGGGAGTCTCGAGGGAAAAACAGGAATGACCACTAGGGGGCACCATCTCTTGTACACTATTCTGCAATAGCAATATGTTACCGAACAGTGTATAATAATGGGTCTTATATTGTAGCCTATGGCAGGGTATAATAGGAGTAGTTACATGGTAGCCATAGAGGCCATCATTAGGGTTCCTGAAAGCCATGACAACCCTCATTGTGGGGGAACTGGAATGGAGGACAGCGCCATTTCTTAATCCTTTAGATTCAAGGCGTCATTTTCCACAGCATCTAATGGGATAAAAGGCCGATAACTCCGATCCCTAAAAATAGAGGTAGGTCCCGGCTGTTATTTACAGCTGCTGCATATAGTGACCCCTCGCCAGGTCCACTTAACTGTATGTCCTGTGTCATTAAGAGGTCAATAAACCAATTGATGAACAGATCAATACATTTAGGCTACAATCGAGTCAACACATATGTGTAAATGATATATGGACTGGAACCTTTGATTACTTTAATCTAATAATGGACAATAATTATTAAAGCCCCTGCTAATAATAATCAAATCCAATATTATAATGTATAAAGATATCATATATATCATAATATTACATGCTTAGTTGCTTATGTTATAGACATTTATAGAATGGAGATGTTTTTTCATGGTTTTTTTTTGCATTGCTGATATGTATTTCCTCATCTAGCTGAGCTGAGGATTGTGCAGAATTCTCGGATGTCTGCTGATCTTTCCCTATGCAGGGCCTGCAAGGCCAGCGTGAGATAAGGATGTCAAATTGACCGGAGAACATAATCTTTCTAAGTGATGGCCTATAATTTGTAAGAGACGACCGAATGGCAGTTGGCCAGAAATTTCACTTAAAAGCCATTGCTTCTGACTCAGTAATCAGATCTTTGACTTGCCGTCAAGTATCTTCATGGTCATGTCTGTTTTTATATTTCTCTTTAGGTTTTTGTTGAACTCGTCCTTATTGTGGACTCACTTCTACATATACTTTGAAAGTGCTTTTACCATAAATCAAGAGAATTTTCTTTGAAGACTTTTTTATCAGTTGGTGGAGAATGCGGGCACGTATAGCAGACTCAAGTTCCTGTGCAAGTGACATGGACAGGAGACAGTGACTTGTGCAGAGCCTTGTGCAGAAGTGTAAAGAAGCGGTTCAGCTGCTTAATATACAATCATACGGCCCCTGTGCACAGCAGTACCACCTGCTTTGTACTCATGCCACTGATATGTAAAACAAGAGAAAAGGAAGCGAGAAGCCCTCCTAGTGTAATATCACTGGCAGCAGTGAAAACAGCTTAATATTTGCACCTAATCGTGTACTTTCCTTTCAGGGTACACTTGCTGCACTTCTAACGGGTGTGCCAGTCTCAACCTTAAACTTTTGTTGTCCTGTAGAAACGGAGCAGAAATCCCCTTCCAGAAAGGGGTCTGAATGCGGCTCCTTTATTATACTTGGCATCTACATCAAAGAGTTTATAAACTCATCGAACTAAGTTATTTATATATACATAAATATACAACGCGTTTCGCGCTAATGCTCATATATCAATAGACCAAGCAGAGGAAGTTGAAGTGCTAAACAAATTATTACAAAACACGTCATAACTTTATTAGCCATTTTGAATATAAGAAATAACTTAGTCCGATGAGTTTATTAACTCTTTGACATGGGGACCGAGTATAGCGGTAGAGACACATTCAGACACCCCTCTCTGGATCAATTTTCAGCTCCTTTTCTGTTTCATGGACCGGTATAGCAGCTCTATTGCATCATCAATCGAAAGGGGGCAGTGGGAGCGCTTACACTATAATGTCATAGTTACATAGTATGTTACATAGTTACATAGTTTGATACATAGTTACATAGTTTGTAAGGCCGAAATAAGACATTCCATCAATTTGCGGTCTAATTATTCAAATCCTAATAAATTCTAATCTATAGGACGCATTCAACATCTACATTTCAGACACCCATTCCTATTCAAGCTTTGATGGAGTTGTTCTTACAGTCTTCAGGCTTCCCACTTCCTGTTCACTGTGGGTGGTTCTACAGCTTCAGGCTCCCACTTCTGTTTGGCCCTGCTGATGTTTCTACAGCCTGCAAGGCCCACTCCATAATGTTCAGCTGGGTAATTCTACAGTGAGGCTTCCATTTTGTAAGGACACCGTGGCGTTCCAGAAACTTCACTCCCACTATCTGACTCAATGCTGATGTTTAACTGCGTAAAGTTCTTCCATGTCCTGTTTTAATTTCTTTGCGGTTTCTAAAGTTGAACGCTTCCATTTTCTCTTCATAACTTGAGGTGTTCTAACAAGAGTTTTCTTTGAAACTTTTTTCAGGTGGGGCGGTCACGTTTCAGACTCCACCTGTCATGACAGGCAGTGAGGACTTGTGCAGAGCCTTTTCAGAGTTCCAGTAGCGGTTCAGCTTGTTGAATATTCTACGGCCTTCAGCTCCCCCGTTTCTCCCTGTTTCAGAGAAAGAGGGGCCCCTGCTTTTACACTGCAGCTCTCAATATTCCCTATGGCTCCTTTCAGGCTAATGTGATTAGGGGTCCAGTTCAACTTAAACTTTGTTTCCATACAGCAATCAGCTTGCTATTTCTAGATAAGCCTGTTAGAGGGACATTAGTGATGGAGGAGTCTAACCAGCAGAGCAGAAGGCTTCTAAATTGTTAAAGTTTGACAGTAAGTAACATAAACAAGCTCCTGTGCTGCTGATAAGACACAACAGGGAGTGATGTCATAACCCTGGCCATTGCAAGAGAAGAAAAAGGTGAGCAGCAACCTAGGGAAGCTTGTGTACACAAGAAGGAGTGAAAACCTCCTCTGAAATGAAGCAAAATCAGAACAGCAATGTATTTGGTATCAGTCTTCATTCACCTTTGCCGAAATGTCTTAACCCAAAGCAAAGTGGTGAGAAAACCCCTTTACATCCCATTTACACAATACAATACATGACACCATCACAACAAGTGGCCATAAACATACCTGCTGTAAATGACATGAACAATGTATGGACGGAAGAATAATGTATATACAGGACACCATCCATAGTACAGACACTCCCTGCTGTATAATGTATATACAGGACACCATCCATAGCACAGACACTCCCTGCTGTATAATGTATATACAGGACACCATCCATAGCACAGACACTCCCCGCTGTATAATGTATATACAGGACACCATCCATAGCACAGACACTCCCTGCTGTATAATGTATATACAGGACACCATCCATAGCACAGACACTCCCCGCTGTATAATGTATATACAGGACACCATCCATAGCACAGACACTCCCCGCTGTATAATGTATATACAGGACACCATCCATAGCACAGACACTCCCTGCTGTATAATGTATATACAGGACACCATCCATAGCCCAGACTCACCCGGCTGTATAATGTATATACAGGACACCATCCATAGTACAGACACTCCCCGCTGTATAATGTATATACAGGACACCATCCATAGCACAGACACTCCCCTGTATAATGTATATACAGGACACCATCCATAGCACAGACACTCCCTGCTGTATAATGTATATACAGGACACCATCCATAGCACAGACACTCCCTGCTGTATAATGTATATACAGGACACCATCCATAGCACAGACACTCCCTGCTGTATAATGTATATACAGGACACCATCCATAGCACAGGCACTCCCCGCTGTATAATGTATATACAGGACACCATCCATAGTACAGACAGACACTCCCTGCTGTATAATGTATATACAGGACACCATCCATAGCACAGACACTCCCTGCTGTATAATGTATATACAGGACACCATCCATAGCACAGACACTCCCTGCTGTATAATGTATATACAGGACACCATCCATAGCACAGACACTCCCCGCTGTATAATGTATATACAGGACACCATCCATAGCACAGACACTCCCTGCTGTATAATGTATATACAGGACACCATCCATAGTACAGGCACTCCCCGCTGTATAATGTATATACAGGACACCATCCATAGCACAGACACTCCCCGCTGTATAATGTATATACAGGACACCATCCATAGCACAGGCACTCCCCGCTGTATAATGTATATACAGGACACCATCCATAGGACAGGCACGCCCAGCTGTATAATGTATATACAGGACACCATCCATAGTACAGACACTCCCTGCTGTATAATGTATATACAGGACACCATCCATAGCACAGACACTCCCCGCTGTATAATGTATATACAGGACACCATCCATAGCACAGACACTCCCCGCTGTATAATGTATATACAGGCCCACCATCCATGTACAGACACTCCCCGCGGGTAAAAATGTATATACATGACACCATAGTACAGACACTCCCCGCTGTATAATGTATATACAGGACACCATCCATAGCACAGACACTCCCCGCTGTATAATGTATATACAGGACACCATCCATAGCACAGGCACTCCCTGCTGTATAATGTATATACAGGACACCACCCTATAGCACAGAAAACTCCCGCTGTATAATGTATATACAGGACACCACCCATAGCACAGACACCCCCCGCTGTAAATGTATATACGGGACACACCCATAAGTACAAAACACTCCCCGCTGTATAATTTTAATACAGGACACCATCCATAGACAGACACTCCCTGCTGTATAATGTATATACAGGACACCATCCATAGCACAGGCACTCCCTGCTGTATAATGTATATACAGGACACCATCCATAGCACAGACACTCCCTGCTGTATAATGTATATACAGGACACCATCCATAGCACAGGCACTCCCCGCTGTATAATGTATATACAGGACACCATCCATAGCACAGACACTCCCCGCTGTATAATGTATATACAGGACACCATCCATAGTACAGACACTCCCCGCTGTATAATGTATATACAGGACACCATAGCACAGACACTCCCCGCTGTATAATGTATATACAGGACACCATCCATAGCACAGACACTCCCTGCTGTATAATGTATATACAGGACACCATCCATAGCACAGACACTCCCTGCTGTATAATGTATATACAGGACACCATCCATAGCACAGACACTCCCCGCTGTATAATGTATATACAGGACACCATAGCACAGACACTCCCAGCTGTATAATGTATATACAGGACACCAACCATGCACAGCACTCCCCTGCTGTATAATTATATACAGGACACCATCCATAGCACACCCCCGCTGTATATGTATTTTACAGGACACCATCCATAGCACAGCACTCCCCTGTATAATGTATATACAGGACACCTTTTCCATAGACGGGCACTCCCGCTGTATATGTATATACAAAACCCAATTTTCCATAGCACAGTCACTCCCTGCTGTATAATGTATATACAGGACACCATCCATAGCACAGACACTCCCCGCTGTATAATGTATATACAGGACACCATCCATAGCACAGACACTCCCCGCTGTATAATGTATATACAGGACACCATCCATAGCACAGACACTCCCTGCTGTATAATGTATATACAGGACACCATCCATAGCACAGACACTCCCCGCTGTATAATGTATATACAGGACACCATCCATAGTACAGACACTCCCTGCTGTATAATGTATATACAGGACACCATCCATAGCACAGACACTCCCTGCTGTATAATGTATATACAGGACACCATCCATAGCACAGACACTCCCTGCTGTATAATGTATATACAGGACACCATCCATAGCACAGACACTCCCTGCTGTATAATGTATATACAGGACACCATCCATAGCACAGACACTCCCTGCTGTATAATGTATATACAGGACACCAATCCATAGACAGACACTCCCTGCGTATAATGTTTTATACAGGACACCACCATACAAAACACTCCCTGCTGATAATGTATAACGGGACACCATCCAATACAACACCCCGCTGTATAAGTAATACAGGCACCATCCATAGAAAAGACACCCCCCCTTTGAAATGTAATACAAAACCCCATCTATACAAACTCCCCCTGTATAAGATATACAGAACACCATCATAGTAAGACACTCCCTGCTGTATAATGTTTTAAAAGGGACCCCATCCATAACAACACTCCCCGCTTAAATTATAAAGGGACCCATCCATACACAGACACTCCCCGCTGTATAATGTATATACAACACATCCTAGCCCGACCCCCCCTGGTAAAAGTATATAAGGACACCATCCATAGCACAACACTCCCCTTATAATTATATACATGACAATCTATCACAGACCCCCCTGTAAAATGTAATACGGACACCATCCATACACAACACCCCCCGTATAATGTATAACGGGAAAACATCCATACACAGACACTCCCCCGTATAATTATTTTCGGACCCATCCAAGCACAGACACTCCCCGCTTAAAAATGTATATACAGGACACCATCAAAAAAAACACAGAACCCCCTGCTGATAATGTATTACATGACCCCACATAGCACGACACTCCCCCTGAATAAATATCGGGACACCATCCATAGCCAACACTCCCGTTTTAAATGTATATACGGGCAAATCCAAGCACAGACACCCCCCGGTTTAATTATATACAACACCTCCATAGCCAGACACTCCCCCTGATAATTTTATACAACACCATCTTCACAGACACTCCCTCGTATAATTATAACGGGACACCATCCATACACAGACACCCCCCTTTTTAAATGTATTACAGGACACCATCATAGCACAGACATCCCGTGATAATTATATACAGACACCATCCATAGTACAGACACTCCCCCGTATAATGTATATACAGGACACCATCACAACACTCCCCGCTGTAAATGTATATACAGGACACCATCCATAGCACAAACTCCCCCTTTTAAAAATGTATATACAGGACCCCAAACTATACCGACACCCCTCTGTAAATTAATACGGGACACCACCATCCCAGACATCCCCGCTGTAAAATGTATATACGGACCCACCCATAGCACAACACCCCCCGCTTTTAAAAGTAAAACAGGACACCCCATACACAGACACTCCCGTGTAAAATGTATATAAACCCATCCATAGCACAGACACCCCTCTGTAAAAAGTATAACAGGACACCATCCATATACAGACACTCCCCGGTAAAGATATACGGGACCCACCATCACAGGCACTCCTGCTATAATGTAAATACAGGACACCATAGCACAGACACCCCCGTTTATAATGTAATACGGAACCATCCTACACAGACACTCCCCGCTGTATAATTTATATACAGGACACCATCCATAGCACAGACACTCCCTGCTGTATAATGTATATACAGGACATACCCATACACAGAAAACCCCCTGCGTATAATTATAACGGACATCATCCATATACAGAAGAACTCCTCTGTATAATGTATATACAGGCCCCATCCATAGACGGGGCCTCCCTGCTGTATAATGAAACAGGACACCACCAACACAGACCCTCCCCCGTTAATTATATACAGGAACCATCCATCCAGAACCCCCTGCTGTATAATGTATATACAGGACACCCCATAGCCAACACCCCCGCTGATAATTATATAAGGACACCATCCATAGCACAGGCACCCCCGCTGAAAGTATATACGGGACACCACCCTAGCACACCTCCTGCTTAAAAATGTAAAAGGGACACCACCATACACAACCCCCCTGTTATAATGTATTTTACGGGACACCATCCTACACGGGCACCCCCGCTGAAAAATTATTACAGGACACCATCCATAGCACGAAAATTGCTGTATAATGTATATAAGGACCCCCCCCACCCATAGCACGGCACTCCCCCTTAAAAATGTATTACAACCCACCAACACAACACCCCCGCTGATAATGTATAACAGGACACCACCATAGCACAGCACCCCCCGCTGTTAATGTTATACGGGACACCCATATACGCACCCTGGATATTATATACAACAACCAAAAAAAATCTATAATTTATACAGGACACCATCCATGCAAAACACCCCCCCTGTTTAATGTATATACGGACACCATCCTTTAGACAGCCTCCCTGCTGTATAATGTATTAGGAAACCCCATCCATAGAAACAAACTCCCGCTGTAAATGAAATACAGGCACCCATCCAAGACAGACACTCCCCTGTATTGTTATACAGGACACCACCATAACAGCACCCCCCTGCTGTATAATGTAAAATACAGGACCCATCCAAAGCCAGACACTCCCCCTGTAAAATTGTATATACGGGAACCACCAAGCACAGCACCTCCCTGTGTATAATGTATTCGGACACCATAGACAGCACCCCGCTGAAATGTATATACAGGACACCACCCCTAGAACAGCACCCCTGCTGAAATAATTTTATAAGGACACCATCCAAAACCCAAAACCCCCGCGTATAATGATATACGGGACACCACCCCATAGCAAAAGCACCCCCCGCTTATAATGTATATACGGGAAAACCATAGCACAGACACCCCCCGCGTAAAATGTTATACAGGACACCATCCATACACAACACCCCCGCGTATAATGTATTCAGGACACCACCCAAATGCACAAACTCCCCCTGTTTAATGTAAAATCGGGACCCATCCTACACGCCCCCCGCTGTAAAATGTAATACAGGACACCACCCTAACGGGCACTCCCCCGTAAATTATATACAGGAAAACATCCTTTAAAAGCACACCCCGCGTAAAAATGTATTTACAGGACACCATAAAGCAAGCACTCCCCGCTGATAATGTATATACAGGACCCCATCCATAGACGACACTCCCCTGAAAATGTATAACAGGACCCCATCCATGCACAGACACCCCCTGCTTTTTAAAAGTATATACAGGACACCATCCTAACAGACACTCCCGGTAAAATTATATACAGGACCCCCTCCATAGCAAGACATCCCGCGATAAGTATAAAACAGACACCATCCATAGCACAGCACCCCCTGGTTAATTTATACAGGACCCACCCTGACAGACCCCCTGCGTATAATGTATTAAAAAGGGGGGGCACCACCATAGACAGACACTCCCGTGTTAATTTAAAATAACGGGACACCCCAAGCACAAACTCCCCGCTGTATAATGTATAACAGACACCATCCATGGGCACAGCACTCCCGCTGTAAAATGTAAAATAAAGGACACCATCCTAGCCAGAAAACCCGCTGTATAATGTATATCAGGAACCACCCATAGAAAGACACCCCCCGGTAAAAGAATAACAGGACCCATCCATAGCACGACACCCCCCTGTATAATGTATATACGGGACACCACCCCATAGAAGCCCACTCCCGCGTTAATTTTTAATAAAAGCAATCCATAACAGCAACTCCCTGTTTAAATTATAACAACACCATAAAGCACAGACCCCCCCGCTAAAAGAAACAACCAATACACAGACCCCCCAAAATTTTTGGGGCCCCCATAGACAGACACTCCCGCGTATAATGTATATACGGACCCCATCCAAGACAGCACTCCCTG
>JAODAL010042219.1:0-35054 GCA_025379985.1 Phyllomedusa bahiana | reverse complement strand
ATACATGCACCTCGCTAACCTACTGTGTATGAGGCCCCCCAACCCAGACAAAATTTCACTGGACCCTTGCTAACACTACTGTGTTTTAAGGGAAACAGAACAGACGGATGTCAATGCCCCTTGCAAACCCCCTACGGGTGAAAGGGGCCCGGAGCAAAGGGATTCACGGGACCCTAAAAACCCCCCCTACTGTTTTTTGGGGGCCCCTGGAGCAGAGGGGTTTGTCACGGAAACCTCTGCTCCCCTTACTGTGAAAAGGGGCCCGGAGCAGAGGGATGTCATTGCACCCTGCAAACCCCCTACTGAAAAAGGGGCCCCGGGGAGCAGACATTTTTGTAAACGCACCTCTGCAAAACCCTTTGTGTAAAGGGCCCCGGACAGACGGATTCACTGACCTCTGTAACTCAACGAAAAAGAGGCCCCGGAGCAGCCCAAATTTCATGCCTTTCCTTGCAAACCCCTACTGTGTAGGGGGCCCCGGACAGCAGATGTCACTGAACCTTGCTTAACCCTCTGTGAAAGGAGCCCCCAGGAGAGGATGCCCTTGCATCTCGCTAACTTATGGGGTTGGGCCCCAGAGCAGACGGAGGGTCACTGCCACGCTAACCCCTGTGAAAGGGGCCCCCGGAGCAGACAGATGTCACTGCACCTTGCAAAATTAGGGTGTAGGGGGCCCTGGGGGCAGGAGGGATGCCACTAAACCTTGCTAACCCCCCCTGGGTTTTGGGCCCCTTTACCCCGGGGGCAAAAAATTTGATGGCTACTTAAAATGCCACCCCCCAATTTAAACCTCCTTCTTCCCTGCCTTTCACCAGCCCCATGCTTGTACCCTTACCCAATAAAACACGGGCAAAACCCCTTGGATAAATTGGCCACAGCGGTTTTATTAACAAAAAACCCAAAAAAAAAATAAATTTTCATAAATAATTTTCAACAAATTCCAAAAAGTACCAACGGTACCTGGGTAAATTTCTTCCCCAAAATTTTTTCACTCAAAACCCGCCCAAATGTCCACCCGTTTTGCTCCAACCCCCCAAGCCCAAACCCAAAAACCAACTCGCCAATTTGGGCAACCAATAACAAAACCCTAGGGGGCTAGGTCCTAGGAGCCAAAAACCGAAATGGCGAACCCAAAACCCGAAAGGGGAAAACCCCACTACCCCCAGCCGCATTCCAAATGGCTGGGGGTCCAAAGGGCCCTCATGATGGGCCCCCCAATTTTCTTCCAGGGGAAACCCGCCTGGAAAAGCCCCCCCCCTTCGCCAGGGGCGTGTCCACCTTTGCCACCCCCCCGGGGGGCACACCCCCAAAAAAATCCCCCCCGGCAATCTCCCCCTCCAAATCCCCCGAACCCCTGCCGCCACCCCGAGCATGCCAAGGGGAAAACCCCATGCATGCACGACCCCCCCACACCCAAACGCCCTTTCGATTCCCTCCTGCAGACCGGGGGGCCCACAAATCCCGACCAACTGCAATTTTAAATGACACCCCTCCGCCCCCCCAAAAATAAATTTTTCCCCCCACTCCAAAACCCCAAATGCCCCCTCACAAAGGGCCCCCCCGTTACGAGCCACAAAAAACCCCACCCCCGCTCTGTTCAATTTTTAAACCTACCCCATTCAAGCTTTTGAAAAACCGTTTCCCCCCCGCCATTGATTCCTGTACAATATTCAAACCACACAATCATCAAATTCCGGATGGTTGACCCCAGGGCGCAAAAAGGTCATTTTTTAATCGTCCTGATAAGTTCCCTTGGGCGAACAACCCCTTTAAAACTTTTTCCCCCATGCAAAACCAGAATATCCGGCTCCCCAAACCAAAAACCCCAAAAAAAAATGACTTCAGGGACCCCCCCTAACCAACGCCCTCCCCCGCCCTTTCCCAAGGGCCAGCGGGGCCCCAACCAAGGCCCCCAAAAAAACCCCAAATGACCCCCCCAAATTTGGTTTTCGCCGAAACTCGTTCCCACCCCAATGCACATATGAATGCCCAAGAAATCCAACCAGGAGGGGGGGAAACCGCGCTGAAAAAGAAAAAAGAAGAGGTAAAAAAACAAATTTCTACAAAGGAAACCCCAAAGGGGCCCTCGTTCACCCCCTCCCCCCCCCCCCCCCCCCCCCAACCCCCCCTTTAACCCTTCCCCCCAACCTTTTAAACCCGGTTTCACCCCAGGCACCAAGTTTGGAAAGATGTATAGAAGAAACCTGTTCCCACTCCCACCTCCCTATCCGCGCACCACATCTGCACTCCCAAACCCCAAAAGGCGGCCTCGGTACCGCCCCCAATTTGGGAATGAAAAGTTTTCGCGAAAAAAAGACGGGGTTCCCGGAAACCGGGTGCTTTCCAAAAAAAGGGGTCGGAAAAAAAGGGGGGGGAATGAACGGAAACCTGACAAAAAGGAAAACCCTCTGCATGGCAAAGAAAACGGCCCCTATTTTGGGCCCTTTCCCCCAAAGCCGAAACCCCTCAAAAAAACTAAACCCGGGGACATTAAAGGGGCCCGGGACCCCGGGTTTTAAAAACCACCCACTTGCCCCCGTTCATTGGTCGTTTTTGATCCCGCGGATGCAAAAATGCACCCCACCCCCCCTTTTTCCAAATTTCAAAGCCGCCTGCAAACCACCCTCTCTCGACCAGGGCTAGGGGGCACCAGCTCCCTATTTTTAAAAGCTCCAAAGAACCCAATGGGGAAGGCCCCAAACCCTTAAAAAGGCCCAATCAAAACCCGACGGGCCACCCGCCCCCAGCTCCCCACCCCAATCGCTCCACAACTGAAACACTTTCTTACGCCCTAATCCCCACAATTTCTACCCCCTCCCGTAAACCCCTCAACGCTCGCGTAACCGCAAATCCCAAACCCCTTTGCAAAATCCCCCATCCCCGATACCCAAACCCAAAAAGCTAAAACCCCAAAATTCCCCTTTTTTCCAAACCCGGGGGGCCCCAACCTTCCCCCGCCGGGGAAACCCCGCATTTAAGCAAAAGTAAAAGCCCCCCCCTGATCCTCATCCGGGACACATCCCCCAGTTGCCTTAAACCCCTCTGGAAACCCAAAAACCCCGGCTGTTTTTTTAAAAACAGCCCCGGGTTTACCCGCCAAGGAAGCTCGAATCAAAATCCAAAAAATTTCTCGGGAAAGGGCCCCCTTTTCCCAAAATGAGAGGACACTCCCCCCCCGACTTCCGCTGCCGACGGGGCCAACGTCCAAGCGATCCCCTGTAAAACGAGAGAGAGAATCAGCTACCGCGTTTTCACTCCCCGGACATTTCTCCGGGGCCCCACCCAAGAATTTTAAGACAGG
This sequence comes from Phyllomedusa bahiana, assembly GCA_025379985.1. Taxonomy (NCBI): domain Eukaryota; kingdom Metazoa; phylum Chordata; class Amphibia; order Anura; family Hylidae; genus Phyllomedusa; species Phyllomedusa bahiana. The sequence continues at coordinate 31,753 of JAODAL010042219.1, read as the reverse complement.
GAAAAAACAATATAATCCTTTAACAAACCCGACCACCCCGGGGGGGTGGGAAAAGGCCGACAAGCTGTTAATGGCTTGTACCACCCCCAAAAAGTCACAAAAGAAGCGAACCTTCCCCAAATTTTAAACCGTTCTCCCCCCCCCAAATTTCCAAAGGGCCCCCACAAAGGGGGAAAAAATTCTAGAAACGCCAAATTTTCGCCCATTACGAAAACTCCCTCCATGACCCCGGCAAGGGCCCCACAACAGGTGCCCCAAAAAAATTGCCCCAAAGGCCCCTCTGCCCGAAAGCGTCTTTTAAAAAGTCAAACTCCTGTTTGGGCACCTCTCCCCTCCAAAATTAAAGGAACGCCCCTTTTACTTGTCAGAAAAAAAGACCACCCCCCCGCCAAAAATCCCGATGCCCGCCCGTTTTAGCCCTATGGAAAAAGATGGGGCCCAACAACCCCCCGCCGTTGCCCCTCCAACCCCCTCAAAAAACCCCCCCATGGGCATGATCCCCGGGAGGGAAAATTAAAACTTCCCGAAGGGGACGCAGGGTTTTCGCAGCTGATTTTCCCCTAAGCCCTTCGCTCTCCCGGGCCTCCCCACTTTAACCCTTCCAACTTGTCCTCAGGGAATCTTCAATCCAAACCGCACGGAATTTTGGGTGCAACAAACCCAAAAAACCAGACAAAATCCCCGGAAAACCCTTTCCCTCTTTTCCGCTTTCTAACGGCACCCCAAAGCGCCCTTCCCACCCAACTCTTTTCCTGAAACAAAAAAACCCCCCAAAACAGGGACCCCCCGGCCCCCCGCAGAAAAAAACAAACCAGGTAATTTGGGTAATGGAATCCAACCCAGGAACCCCGTCCCGAAACTACCCACTCCCAAAAATTTTTGGGAAAACCAAAGTAGGAAAATTAAAAAGCGAACAACCCATAGGAAGGGGATCTATCCAAAATAAAAACTTTCCCCACCCCAAAAACACCCCAACAACCGGCCAAAAATATCCGGGTGAACCGGCAAAAAACCGGAATGCCGTTCGATGTCCCCCTTTGGGCCCTCAAAGAACCCCGACCCCTAACGCCAAACCCAAAAGGGTAACGCCGCATCAAATGACGTATAAAACGACCGAACAAAAACTTTTGGCGCAATTCCCCCTTTTTCCCCGACCCCCCTTTAAAGGGAAAAAAAAAATTATGTTTTGGGGGCCGGAACCCTTTTTTGGGGGCCCTTTTTTGGGCCCCCCCCCAAAAAACACACCAAACCCAAATTTCCCAATGGCGGGTTGAAGGGGGCCGGCCCCTCCGCCCCAACGCCAACCCCCTTGGCTTTACTTCTCAGCCACCAAAATGACGGGGGGGTTCAAAAGTGGGGATTTTTCCGGTTTTCACAGAGGGAAAGGGGGCCTGTGCCCCCGGGGAAGGGGATCCCAAACCCCCTGAAACGAAACCCCTCCGACAACAAAACCCCGCCGTGCCCAAACGGAAAAACCCAGCCAGGAACGGCGCCCTTTCGTTTAAAACCCCCTGGCGTCACCCCCCCATGTCCACTCGTTGCGCCCCCTTTTCCTGCCCCTTCTTAAAACACCTTGAGGTGGGTGGGTCGACCCCCACCCCAAAAGGGGCATTGGGTGCTTGAAAAACCCGGGAGCCTTTAGCCAAATTTGATTGGCCCCTATTTTAAAAAACCAGCACACCCCCCCCCCCTTTAAATCCCATTAAACCTTTGACCACTTTTCCTGAGCCGAACCACCCCCTTTGGGCCCGGACAAAAGCCGGCCCCCCCTGGAAAGGACCCCCGCCCAAAATTTTGTTGGCCAAGACTTTAACCCACGGCCAAAGTCCCCCTTTTGATCCCCCGGGAGGCCGGTCGCCCCCCGCCTTCCCTTACGAAAATGCTCGCAAACCTCAAACCCCGCCATCCCCCATACGCCCGTGCGCTTTTTGGGGATCGAATTTAAATAGCCCAAAAAAGCCCGGAAAAATTTTCCGGGGGCTTTTTTTCGCCCAGGGGCCCCTTGCCAAAATTGCAAAGGGGCCCCCCAACCAAAAATTTTGCGAACGTCTGAGGAATGAGCCTCCCCTGCCTTCTCCTCCCCCCTCCCTTTTTTGCTCTCATCCCTTTTTCCCCTTTTTCCAAGTTGAATTTTCCCCAGGGGCAAGAGGGAGAAGATCCCCGACGGTTACTCGTCTTTCCAGAACTTCTCCCCCACCTTTTCTTCAAATTTACCCCTAAAAAGGGCCCTCGAAGCACAAATACACCCCCCCCCCCTGCCCTAAACCCTTTAAAACTAAAAACCCTCATTCGGCTCCTTTTCCCCTCTTCCAACCCAAACAGTCACCCCCCCCAAAGGAACCACCACAGACCCCCCACCCCAAAGCCCCCGCACTGCCACCCCCCTAACCAGAAAGGGGCCAAACCCCCTTTCGACGGCGAGGCACCCACCCCCGGGCCCCCCGGTGAAAACCCCGGTCCCGGAACCCCGGGCCTCAAAATTTCTAACAAACTCCCTTTAAAAGGGCCCCCGGCCCAAAACCCCCCGGTTCACCCTGCCCCCCCTCGGGCCTCCCCCCTCTGGCCCCCCAAAAAAAAACCCCCCGCCCCCTAGCCCCCCCAAAATCGGCGGAAACGAACAAGGGCAAAGGAAAAAACACCCCGGGCTGCGGGGGCGCTTTTGAACCCACCAGCCGTAATCCTGGAATCTTGACCCCCCAAAAGGGGGGAAACCATTCTCCACCGACGAAACCCCGGGGACCCGGGTTTAAGGGCCCCCCAAACCCCAAAGGGGGAAAGGGGGCCCAAAGGCGCAGGTCTGGGGACCGGGGGTGGGGTTTCCACGCCGGGGAGTAGAAAAACTTCCTCCCCTCCTCAGAAGCCAATTTTTGGGGGGGGCCGGCCCCGCCCGTCCCCAACCCAATCCTTGTCCCTTTCCCGCGCCCATGACCCCCTCTGCTGAAGTGGGGCAGTCCGGGCGCTGGTTACCCCCCTGGCCGGCACATCAAAACCCGCCCCCCCAAGGGGTTTCCCCCTTTACCACCGGAAAACGGGCCAAACCCCGAAAATAGGGGGCCGCAGCGGGCCGCGCACCAAAGGCCCCCCGCAACGACTCCGCCCCCCCCCGCAGGACCCCCCCCGGCCTACTTGGATTAATCCCGAAACCGACTGCCCTCCCCTGCCTGCGAAAACCAAACAAACCCCCTTCTTTAAGGGTCCCCTGGGGGGCCCCGGCGGGGGGCGGGTCCGGGGGGTTTCTTCAGGGGGTAAACCGTTTTGGGGGCGGCCCTTTTTTTCCCGCCCCCTAACCCCCCTTTTCGCTGTCCCCGAGGGCTGGCGAGGGGGGCCACCAAGGGCCCCCCCTCGCCCGGCGCTCCCCCAAATTTCCAGCCGCCTCACTCAAATCCAGGCCGCGGCCCCCAAGGGCCCAAAGGGGCCCCGGGCCGCTGCCAGGGGCTGGGGCACCCAAACTGCTGTCTTTCCAAGACACAAATGAAACGAGGGCAGAACGGGGGTCCAAATTTTTGCCCCCGGCCGCCCCAAAATGCTCCCTTTTGGGGGGAAGGGGCGGGGCTAAGCCCCTTGCCCCTCCGCGTCCTAACTCCCCCCCCTCCCTACAGGGCGCGATGACCCGCGCCCCCGCGTGCCGGGGGGGCCCTGGCCGCGGCCTCCCCTTGGGGGTGGGGGCCGGTCCGGCGCGGGATCTGAGCAGACGTAAGCACTGCCAACCCTCTGTTTAACCCCCCACTGTGTATGGGGGCCCCCCAGCAGACGGATGTCACTGCAAACCCCTGCTAAACCCCCGTTTTATTTGGGGGCCCCCGGGGCAGGGCGATGTCACTGCAAAACCCCGCTAACCCTTACTGTGTATGGGGCCCGGGGCGACGGATGTCCATTTCCCCCCTCTTTTAAAAACCCCGCTGTGTTTGGGGGGGGCCCCCGAGCGACGGATTTCACGCACCTCTTTCTAACCCCATGTGAAATGGGGGCCCCCGAGCAGACAGATGTCAATGCACCTCTGCTAACCCTAATGTATATGGGGCCCCGGACAGACAGATGTCACTGCAACCTCTGCAAACCCTACTTGTTTTTATTTGGGCCCGGAAAAAGATAAAATTAAAAAGTTTTTTTATCAATTTTTTTTTTTTTTTTTGCTGTATTTTTTTATTATTTGACCCTTTATGCCCCTTTTTGTTTATTTGCATCTTTTTTTTGTTTGTTTCGAAAACTTTAATTTTTCATTTTTTAATTTTGCTTAAAAAGGTCAGAATGAAACAATACTAATTTTTAAATTTTTTAAAAATTTCCCTTGAAAAAAAAGGTTTTTTTTAAAAAGGAACCCCAAAAATTAAATTTTATCTTTTCCAAAATTTTATTTTTTAAAAAGTCCCAAAAAAGGGCATTTTTGATTTTTTTGGGTTGAATCAATTTTAATTTTGGTTTTTGTGACTTTTCCCATGTGGAAAAAAAAAGACATAGGGGGAAACATGCCAGAAAAGGGGGCCCCCCCCCGCCGTGGGTTTAAAGGTTTCATTAAAAAAGCGTTTTTATAGTGCCCCCCAAATTTTTATGTGCCTGTCATAAATATGGCGTGTGGTTTGCCCTATGTAGCATAGCATAACATATCTTAAAAACCGAAAATTTGGCACAAAACAAATGAAACATGCCTAAATGGTCCTAGTTATTTATGTAAACCCGTTTAAAAAAAAACAAATAAAAATTTGGGCTTTAAAAATTTTTTTTTTTGGGGGTAAATTTCAAACAAAAAAAATGGTGGGGAAACCAAAATTTAAAATGTCGTCCTTAGAGCCTTGTTTTTTGCTGTTGATAATATTGATCTATTCATTGGGGTCTTTGGTCTTTTTATGAACAGCTGGTGGTGTGTATGTGCTGAAGATGTCTAACTACAATTGACATTGATACTTAGGGCCAGATGTATGAAAATTGTCTCGGTCTAAAACTCACTTTGTTGCCCATAGCAACCAATCAGAGCCCATAGCAACCAATGAGAGCGCCGCTTTCATTTCATATAGTGCTCTGGGGGAGCTCTGATTGGTTGCTATGGGCTCTGATTGGTTGCTATAGGCAACAAAGTGAATTGTAAACCTAGACAGTTTTCATACATGTGGCCCCTAGTGTTCTAGCTATGCTCCTGAGTTACAACCAGCACCTGCTATGGATAGAGGAGCTCCGCACAGGTGCCCACTCCATGCACACTTAGGCTATGTTCACACGGCTTATCTTGGGGCATATTTACGGACGCAAATACGTCCCGAAATACGTTTCAAATACGTGTCACAAAGTGTGGCGCGTATTTCGCGTCGTAAATACATTCCCTATTCTTTACTATGGGGATTTACGTTGCGAAATACGCCTCAATAAGTGACACGGGACTTAATTTTACGGATGTATTTACGGACGTATTTACGCCCGCCACTACGTCGATACAATACGCCTCGTGTGAAGGACCCTGCGTATTTTACATTGGAATCAATGCTAATCTAATTGTTCATTAATTGATACGTATTTCGGGACGTATTTGCGGACGTAAATACGTCCGTAAATACGCCCTGAAATAAGCCGTGTGAACATAGCCTTAGGGCAACATGTCAGATTTTTTGTGTATTTTGCACCAAAAACTCTCGCAGCCCTATTCTATATATGTATGAACAGTCATACACCAAAACTAGGCACAGTTTGTGCCTGGTGCGACACATTTCAATGCACCAATATGGCCACCCATAGACATTGTAACCTTACATTTCCAAGGTCCTGAATGGGAGATGCATGAACGTATAACCTCGACCTTCAATGCCTCATTGTCCAGGGGTTGTTGTTCCTTATTAGAAGAACATCTGTTCCTCTTTAGTGTTTTTGTCATAGTTCATTCAGTTTTCGCCCTTGAAGTGCCAGCTTCTCTCTCGTGGCCTTATCCGTCATTCACTACGACCCTCTTAACTTCCCGTTGTGGTGCACGATCTTCATGACTCCCACACATAATTAACATTGGCCGTAGATTGAGCTTTCTGGCATGTTTGCCTATGTTCCCCCCCAAAATACGAATCATCAAGAAGGTCCTTTGGGAGACATATAGTGTGAGCGGGAAATACTATCCATCCTGAAAGACCCGGCTCAGATTCCTGCTCCTGCCACGTTCACACATAATTAAGAAAATGTAAAAGAGAAATGTCTCAGAAACACTTCATATTTGCTTCATTAAAGCACATCCATCACAGAGGAGCTATTCCTGTAAGGAAATCTTATAAGGGGACGTTCCAAGAGAATATGGTGCAACATGTAGTATGGGAACTGCAAGGCAAGAGACCCGGGACTAATTGGCCACCAGAGGATCCTTTGGTGGCTCCATGCTCTAAAACAGCAATGGACCCCAATGGTCTAGTAGAAGACAACCCCACTTGTGGGCACCAAGAATCAACTCCTCTGGTGGGTCCCAAGAATCAACCCCACTGGTGGGCCCCAAGAATCAACTCCACTGGGGGGCCCCAAGAAGCAACTTTACTGGTGGGCCCCAAGAATCAACTCCACTCTGGGCTCCGAGGAGAAACTCCACTGCTTGGTTTGTTAAATTAATTGCACTGGTGGGCACTGAGAATCAACTCCACTGGTGGACCCCAATAAACAACTCCAGTGGTGGGCCCCAAGAATCAACTCCACTGGTGGTCACCAAGAATCATCTCCACTGGTGGGCCCCAAGAACCAACTCCACTGGTGGGCCCCAAGAACCAACTTCACTGGTGGGCCCCAAGAACCAACTCCACTGGTGCGCCCCAAGAACCAACTCCATTGGTGGGCCCCTAGAATAAATTCCCTTGGTGGGCTGCAAGAATCAACTCCACTGGTGAGACCCTAGAACAGTGATGGCTAACCTATGACAAGCCATTTTTGGTGACACACATCATGGCGCTGTTCGTGCCGCACTTGCTCCACCTCTGGATGCTCACACTGTCTGCTGGGTGCTCTGGCTTCACTAAGGGGGGTAATATGGCACCATTCATGCCATGCTCTCAATAGGAGGGTTGCCCGGCCTCCAGATACTGCCCTTGCTTCACTACCTGACAGCATCAGCATCCAGAGGCGAGGCAACTCTCCTATTGAGAATGTGGCACGAACAGCACCACCTTACTTCATATTGGTGGAGCCAGAGCAGCTGCTGACACTGCTCCCATCCACAAATTTGTCTCAGGCAGCCACAAACACTGCTCCCACCCGGAGACTTGTACAAAGGCAGCTGCAATCATTGCTCCCAGTCATTTGAAGTGTACGAAATACCAACCTTCAAGCGAATATTTAACCAATGAAATTCAGCAACAAAAAAGTCACTAAGCAGGTTTTGTAAATAATTATTTGTTTTTGCTCTATTAATAAATACAGTAAATATATTAAAATTATAACTTTTTGTTATTAGAGCTACAAATATCACAAAATAATGGATTTTTCTCGAAGTGACACGCCACCGGATGGGTTCCAGGAATCACCTCCACTGATGGGTCCCAGGAATCATCTCCACTGTTGGGCCCCAAGAATCAACTCCACTGGTGGGTCCCAAGAATAAATTCCATTAGTGGGACCCAAGACTCAACTCCACTGATGGGTTCCAGGAATCAGCTCCACTGATGGGTCCCAGGAATCAACTCCACTGGTGGGCCCCAGGAATCAACTCCACTGGTGGACCCCAAGAATCATCTCCACTGTTGGGCCCCAAGAATCAACTCCACTGGTGGCCCCAAGAGTCAATTCCATTAGTGGGACCAAAGACTCAACTCCACTGATGGGCCCCAGGAATCAACTCCACTGGTGGGTCCCAAGAGTCAATTCCATTAGTGGGACCAAAGACTCAACTCCACTGACAGGTCCCAGGAATCAACTCCACTGACATGTCCCAGGAATCAACTCCACTGATGGGTCCCAGGAATCATCTCCACTGTTGGGCCCCAAGAATCAACTCCACTGGTGGGTCCCAAGAATAAATTCCATTATGGGACCCAACACTCAACTCCACTGTTGGTTCCAGGAATCAGCTCCACTGATGGGTCCCAGGAATCAACTCCACTGGTGGGCCCCAGGAATCAACTCCCCTGGTGGACCCCAAGAATCATCTCCACTGTTGGGCCCCAAGAATCAACTCCACTGGTGGCCCCAAGAGTTAATTCCAGTAGTGGGACCAAAGACTCAACCCCAACTGATGGGCCCCAGGAATCAACTCCACTGGTGGCCCCAAGAGTCAATTCCATTAGTGGGACCAAAGACTCAACTCCACTGATGGGCCCCAGGAATCAACTCCACTGGTGGCCCCAAGAGTCAATTCCATTAGTGGGACCAAAGACTCAACTCCACTGATGGGCCCCAGGAATCAACTCCACTGGTGGCCCCAAGAGTCAATTCCATTAGTGGGACCAAAGACTCAACTCCACTGATGGGCCCCAGGAATCAACTCCACTGGTGGGTCCCAAGAGTCAATTCCATTATGGGACCAAGACTCAACTCCACTGACAGTCCAGGAATCAACTCCACTGACATGTCCAGGAATCAACTCCACTGATGGGTCCCAGGAATCAACTCCACTGGTGGGTCCCAAGAGTCAATTCCAATAGTGGGACCAAAGACTGAACTCCACTGACAGGTCCCAGGAATCAACTCCACTGATGGGTCCCAGGAATCAACTCCACTGGTGGGCCTTAGGCACTTCAGTCCAACACTGCAGGGGTGTTAAAAGAAGGTGTAGGGCCCCATATCAAAAATAGATGGGCCTCAGCACCTAATGACAGGAAACTGAAACAGCAGCGTAAGTAGCAATAATTAAAAGTTATCAACAATAGGGCCTTATGTCAGGGAACCCAAATAACAGTCCTATATAGAAGAAGCCACCAACATCTTATTCCCTTCAAAAAGATACAATGTTCGTGAGTGGCTGCTTCAGTCTCTGGGCCCCATGGCTTTAGTCACTCCAATGCATGTATCCCTTCTTTATTTGTAACTTGGAGATAGAGGATCAAAAATGTACTAAATGTCTTCCACTGGAAGGAAAATCTCTATTTTTCCTTATGACAGGACATTGCTACAGTACTGCAAGGATAATATCCATGTAATATGCACACTCAGTGTCTGGCGTTCCTCTCATGTGTTACGAATTCCAGGAACTCTCTGCTATTTCGTCTTCTCCTGCTTTTTTAGGGCAACAGGAGTCTCTGTGTTATGTCTGTTTTTTGTTGCCTGTGTTTGTTTGGCTCAGGAACCTTGGTTGTCAGTCGACCTGACCGCACACCTGAGCTCCTTAATGTATTCTATGATGCTTAGCTGAAAATGGCGGCCTGATTGCAGAGTATAGAAGTACGGATCACGTCTAGTTATGCTGTGTTGGATTGTTCTGTCCTGTCTATTGTCAGTTTAGTTGGTTCATGCTGAAATATCTTGTTTCTTATCTTAGTCTCATTTGACCGAATTTTGAACTTTTTATAGTTTTTTCAAAATTATATGGTAGACCCAGCCTGGGATGCACTGGGTCCTAAAGCCCCTTTCTATATTAGGGTAAGTTTAGATTAGAGACATAATTGAGGGAACGGTGTTAGGGTGATGTCAGGGATAGAAGTTCCTGTGTTAGGGACAGTCGTAGGAAAAACTTTTGAGGAATAGCACAAAGACAGTTAGCTATTGACAGAAATTGCTATTAATTTTCCATTCCTGAAGTGCACATGCACTGACTTGGCTACATGTATGAAAATTGCCCAAGTCTAAAGTTCACTTTGTTGCTCACCGCAACCAATCAGAGCTCCCCTTTCATTTCATCGAGTGCTCTGGAAAAATGAGAGGGGCGCGCTGATTGGCTGGTATGGGCAACAAAGTGAGCTTTAGACTTGGGCAGTTTTCATACATGTGGCCCTCATGAATCTCCACCAAAACGTGCACCTGTCTTCATCCGCCCGGCGTCCGTCATCTGGCGGTGAGTCTTTTTATTGTTACCCTTTATATTGCCTCTTCCTGTAATTGCTGTGTTCTGCTTGTGTTGCTAGTTGTTGTTTGGAGTCCACCAGCATCTTTACACCACACTCCTCAAGCCTTTCTGCACTCCTGGCAAAGCTGATAAACTATGTTATACGGGGTGCAGGAGTGCAGAGCCCCCAAGGGGAGGGGCAGGTGATGAGGATTCTATTTTTGTACTTTTTAATTCCATGCTTCACCCCCTGCAGCCCTGCACTATGTGTGATATAGTTACTGTGCTTTTACTTCTACTATCAGTAGTCCAATAATAACTCAGATATGGGAACTTTATTGAACTTTATTTGTGCTCAGACTCAGATCCTTGGTAAAAAGGACTCAGATTTGGTTTTCAGATCTATATTATAGGAAAACGTTATGTGTAGAAAAAGTGAATTGATAATACTGGAAAAACATCAGCTGCACAACCTCTCTGGTAGCTTGTTACTCCAAACTGATACATTGCACCTACCTAGTGGTGCGTTCCCACGGCACAGGACAAATACCGGTTGGTTTATCCCACAGGTGTCAAACTGCGGCCCTCCAGCTGTTGGGAAACTACAACTCCCATCATGCTTTTGTATAATCTATAACTGTGGGCATCATGGGAGTTGTAGTTTCCCAACAGCTGGAGGGCCCCTGTTTATCCGATCGGTATTTGTCCGGTTTGTGTGCCGTCCCCACGGAGGAGGGGTGGGGGTGGGGAGGGGAGGCGGCCTCCCCCTTCACATTCACAAGCACAGATTCTGTCCGAAAACCGGATGGAAGAATGTGCATGTAGAATGTTTTGCGTGCGGACCGCGGATGGAAAACCCGTGCAGTGGGGGCAGTGGGGACTGCTGCACAGGTTTTCCATAGAGCACAATTGTGCTCATTTTCGGCCGGTTTTTCAAGCGGTCTGCAAAACCACAAACCGGCAGAAAACCCGTGCCGTGGGGATATGCCCTAGTCCTGCTCTCAGCTGAGAAACGGATACAATAGCAACCAATCTAGGCAATGCTCTGTGAGCTAAACAGCTTGGACTCCAGACTGATATATTGTACATAGCTAGTCCTGCTCTCAACTGAGAAGATGCAATTGTATCCAGTCTAGACAATGCTCTATGAGCTAAACAGCCTGGACTCCAAACTGATACATTATACAAAGCTACTCCTGCTCTCAGCTAGGAAATGGCTATAACTACATCCAGTCTAGACAATGCTCTGTGAGCTAAACACATCCTCAGCAGCTGCACAATTCTCTCTACTAGTTAGCTACAACTGAGAGCAGGATAAGCCATGTACAATGTATTAGTCTGGAGTTTAGCTCACAGAACCTTATTTAGACTGGGTACAATTGTATTCAAATGTCAACTGATAAAATTTCCTGTGGCCTCGTAGATATGTATAATGAGGTTCTGCAGCAGCTGTGAGGTGTATGATGAGGTTCTGCAGCAGCTGAGGTGTATGATGAGGTTCTGCAGCAGCTAAGGTTTGTATTATCAGGTTCTGCAGCAGCTGAGGTGTATGATGAGGTTCTGCAGCAGCTGAGGTGTGTATGATGAGGTTCTGCAGCAGCTGTGGTGTGTGATGAGGTTCTGCAGCAGCTGAGGTGTATGATGAGGTTCTGCAGCAGCTGAGGTGTATGATGAGGTTCTGCAGCAGCTGAGGTGTATGAGGTTCTGCAACACATGAGGTGCGTGATGAGGTTCTGCAGCAGCTGAGGTGTATGATGAGTTTCTGCAGCAGCTGAGGTGTATGATGAGTTCTGCAGCAGCTGAGGGGTATGATGAGGTTCTGCAGCAGCTGAGGTGTATAATGAGGTTCTGCAGCAGCTGAGGTGTATGATGAGGTTCTGCAGCGGCTGAGGTGTATGATGAGGTTCTGCAGCAGCTGAGGTGTATGATGAGGTTCTGCAGCAGCTGAAGTGTGTATTACAAGGTTCTGCAGCAGCTGAGGTGTATGATGAGGTTCTGCAGCGGCTGAGGTGTATGATGAGGTTCTGCAGCAGCTGATGTGTGTATTATAATGTTCTGCAGCAGCTGAGGTGTATGATGAGGTTCTGCAGCAGCTGAGGTGTATGATGAGGTTCTGCAGCGGCTGAGGTGTATGATGAGGTTCTGCAGCAGCTGAGGTGTATGATGAGGTTCTGCAGCGGCTGAGGTGTATGATGAGGTTCTGCAGCAGCTGAGGTGTATGATGAGGTACTGTGTATGTTGATGGGCATTGTCCTGTGATGCATTGTACTTGTATGTACATTGTAGATGCACTGATAAGTCAGGTATAACCAAGCGGCGTAGGACACCGTAGAGTATTTAGCAGCATTAATGACAGAACAGTAATAACAGATACAGATTTCATATTACAGGTTTTTCGATCGCAAATGAAATAGAGGGCTCTCTGCCTGCAGGCACCAGGTGGCGCTGTTGTCCTGCATCTTTGCATCTCCCTGTGATCACTGATTGCTGTACATGGTGGAATATCTCTAAGAGACAATCAAGTTCTAAGGGGATGTTCACACGGCGTCTTTTCGATGTTTGAAATTGTGTTTCAGACCCAAAACGGACCCAAACATGCATCTAACAATGTGCAGTGTGATTTACTTTAGTTTCAATGTAAAACACGTCTGATCGCCGATACGTGTTTACATGCGTCTTTATGATGCGTCTCGGATCCGTTCAAAAAACTAACATGACAATTCTTGATCTGTTTGACGTAGCAGGAGCCCTATTTAAAACTATAGGATGCATTTCTGCTGCATAGAAAACGTATCCAAACACGCAGAATACTTTGGGTACGTGTTTGGATGTGCTTGATGCAGCGCTTTTCATTTAAAAAAACGCAGTGTGAACATCCCCTTAAGGCATGTTCTCACGGGGGAATTTCGGTGCGCATTTTATGTCGTATTTGCGCTCTAATACGAGCGAGATGCGCGACGAAATCACGGTAATCCACAGTTCTCATAGAAAATGATGGATTACGCCTCCTCTCCCCGCTCGCACAATGCAATCATATTGTACGCCCGCGAGTAATGCATGTCAATGGGGCCGGCGGCCTGGCGGCTCCCCCACGTCACGGGAGTATGCACCAATCAGCGCGACTTCCAAATCACCCGGCGTAATTGTGGGGCGTACTGTATGCCCCGCAATTACGCAGTATGAACATAGCTTAGGACAGGGTTCACACGGCATAATTGCGGGGCGTAATTACGCCCCGCAATTACGCCGGCACCACGGGAGCTCGCACTGACTCCCGCAGCCCGCCGGCCCCATAGACATTCATTACTAGCGGCGCGTATTCGCTGCTAGTAATTCACATGTCACTTATCTCTCCGTGCGCCGTATTGTGCGAGCGGGGAGAGGAGACGTGATCCATAGTTCTCTATGAGAACTGTGGATTACTGTAATGACTGGGACGTATCTCGCCCCATATTCAGCGCAGTACGGCGCGAAATACAGGACGAAATATGTCCCACTTTAAACCGTGTGAACATAGCCTAAGGCAATGTTCACACGGCTTATCCACGGCGTAATTGCGGGGATGGATTTTGCCCGCAATTACGCCGTGTGCTGTGCAGCGGGGGTGGGGCAGGGGGGCTGGCAGCTCGCAGGCCCCATAGACATTAATTATCCACGGCGCGAATCCCATCGGGATAATGTGCATATCACTTTCTCCCCGCTCGCGAAATACGGCGAGTGGGGAGAGGAGACGGAATCCATAGTTCTCTATGAGAACTGTGGATTACCGTAATGGCTTAGGCTTTGTTCACACGGCTTATTTTGGGACGGATTGCAGTCCGTAATTCGCACCGTACTGCGCTCAATATGGCTGAAATCCGTCCCAGCCATTACGGTAATCCACAGTTCTCATAGAGAATACGCTGGGTGGGGAGAAAGTGACATGTTCATTATCCCGGCGGGATACTCGCCATGGATAATGAAAGTCTATGGGGCCGGCGGGCAGCGCCCCCGCCCCCGCTCCGCCCCTTACTCAAGCCGTAATTGCGGGCGAAATCCGTGAATAAGCCATGTGAACCCCGCCTTAGAGTCACGTCCCTGAAATAGATACAATGTTACACAGAGGCTAAGGGAGCTTTCACACGGTGCATTTTTGATGCGTTTTTGACGCATTTTTTGCCGAGTTTTTTGTGCAGGAAGGCACAGCTATTAATGCTGTACATTGCTACACAAAAAACGCATCAAAAATTGCGGCAAAAACACACCGAGTGAAAGCACCCTTAGGCCATGTTCACACGGCTTATTCTGGGACATAATTCAGTCCGTAATTACTCGCCGGAGTGCGCCAATTACGGGCTGAATCCGTCCCAGTAACTACGGTAATGCACAGTTCTCATAGAGTACTATGGATTACGTCTCCTCTCCCTGCTCGGCGAATACGCCGGGGGGAGATAATTGACATGTGAATTACTAGCGGCGTATACGCGCCGCTAGCAATGACTGTCTATGGGCCGGCGAAGTGCCGGCCCCCCCGCTCACTCCCCCGCTCCCGCCCTGCCCCCGGCCACACGGCGTAACTGCGGGGCGTAATTATGTCCCACAGTTAACCCGTGTGAACATAGCCTTAGGCTATGTTCTCATGGCTTAAAGTGGGACGTATCTCGCCCCGTATTTCGCGCCGTAATGCGCAAAATACGGGGCGAGATACGTCCCAGTCATTCCGGTAATCCATAGTTCTCATAGAGAACTATGGATTACGTCTCCTCTCTCTGCTTGTACAATACGATCGTATTGTACGCGCGGGGAGATAAGTGACATGTCTATGAGAGTAATGCATGTCCCGACTTACCTCCGCCTCCCCCCGCGCCTCTGGAGTGCACGCTGATCAGCACGAGCCCCCGAAACACACGATGTATGTGAACATAGCCTAAGGGTATGTTCACACGACATTTTTGGATCCGTTTTTTACCAGGAGAGAAACTGCATCCAAAAAACACATCCAAAAATGCAGCTGCAGATGTTTTTTTGGATGCGTTTTTGGATGCATTTTTCAGAACCGTTTTTCAATATATATACACAGTTTGTAGTTTGAAAAGGTAGAATCTTTAGTGTAATATACTTTATCCTTACATATGTATGTATGTAGGGGTATGTAATATACTAAATCAACCCCTAGAGGTCTCATTTGATCTAGAACAAGTGTTTGATCTTTAATAACCTAATGACCTACATTTTCACTTAGAGTGGAAAGTGGTTAAGTAGCAGTGTAAGAGGAAGCCCAATAGAGGGAGCTAACAGCATTTTACATGTGTTTAATCTTATAAATCAGTTTTTATATATATTGATATTGATTGATAATGATGTAAAAGCAGTTTTTTAGTATAGAATGGGTGTTTATAGAAATTATAGAAGTTTTTAATAATTTATAAATGTTTTAGATAAATAGTTTATTATAGAATGGTGAGTGGTTTCAGTATAATAATAAAACCACTCAACATTCTATAATGCAATGTAAATCAAACTGTACATTGTTAGATACGGTTTTTTGATCTGTTTTGGATCTGAAAAACATTGTGTGAACATTCCCTAAAGGTGATAGAGAATACAAAAAATATAACAGATTTATAACATTACAGCTTCATTCCCCTCTAAGACGTCATTGTCATAGATTGTGACTCCTGATCAGGGGCAGGACAAGCTGTTTAGGGAAGTCAAGAGTGACAAAGTGTGTCTCCCCTGCCCACAGCCTATTGATAAAGGGGGCCGCCTTATAGGAACTTGGAATTCTAAGGCTATGTCTACACGGCACTGGCTACAGTCGGATGCTAAATACTGAATCCACCGAAAATCTGACTAACTAGTTCTCCATAGACCTCAATAGAATATCTGTGCTGTAGTCGGCCATTTTTGAAAGCCGGCGGATTTTAAAACATGCTGTATCTTCCATCAGATTCCTGTACAGTCAATGTACCTGGACGGCGGGAAATCCGAAAACCCACCGTGGTTTGTAGCACAAATCCACCCCAAACATTGCGGTCCAGCGATGTTAAAATGCCATTGGATTTTGGATAGCATTTTAACATTGCTGTGTAGACATAACCTAATGCAAAATATGCAAAAAAGACGCCTCCTTCAACTGTTATGTGACATTTATAGGATTGGGGTCTTGTATTGTATTGTGATAGAGGGATTATTAGGCCCCTTCATCCGGGCTCTGGAGGGACTGCAGCCTCTGCTTAATAGGGACTATTGGACCCAGGGGTGCAGTACTTCTGTCAGGGGCCCTGACCAAGTAGGGGCCAATTAATGGACAGGAGGTGGGTCCAGATGCTTCAGCTGTTTAGGGTCCCGAAATTAAAGATGGCAGTTCTGATTGAACCCCCTCAGCCACCAGGGTCCTACAATGAATGTAGCCTTTTTTGTAAAATGATGATTGGCCCCTCACAAGGCTGAGTGACCCAGCCTTTCAAGAGGACTTGCACCCCTAGCCATCAGGGTCCTGGAGTGACTGCAGTCCTCTTCTCAGAGGATGCTATGGGGACCCCTTAGCCATAGGCCTGGAGTGATTCAGTCTTCTGTAGCAGAAACCTTGGCCTTCGCGAGGTCATAGATGAGTGCAGTCTCTATCTGTAAGGATCTATGGGGTCCTTCAGCCATCAGTGTCCTGGAGTGACGGTAGCCTCTTCTCAAGATGGGCTATTGGGACCCTTAGCCATTAGGGCTCTGGAGTGATGTCAGTCTCTTCTGTAGAGAAACCATTGGGGCCTTCAGCCAGAGGTCCTAGAATGAGTGCAGTCTCTTCTGTAGAGGATCTCTTGTGCCCCTCAGCCATCAGTGGCCGGGAGAGATGGCAGCCTCTGCTCTAGATGGGCTATTGGGTCCCAAAGCCATCAGGGCTCTCGAGTGAGTGCAGTCTCTTATGTAGAGGATCTCTTGGGTCCTTCAACTCTCATTGTCCTGAAATGACTGCAGTCTCTTTTAAAGAGGGGCTATTGGGCCCATCCGCTATCAAGGACCTGGAGTGACAACAGCCTCTTCCTAAGCCTTCAGGTTCCTGGAGTGAGGACAGCCTCTTCTATAGAGGAGGATCTATTGGGCCCCTCAGCCATTGGAGCCCTGAAGTCTGAACTGGAGTCTCTTCTGTAAAGGGTTTATTGGGCTCCTCAGCTATCAAGGCCCTGGAGTGACTGCAGCCTCTTCTGCAGAGGTGCTATTGGGCCAATTAGCCATTGGGGCCCTGAAGTCTGAACTGCAGTCTCTTCTGTAAAGGGGTTATTGGGCCCCTCAGCCATCAGGGGCCTGGAGTGACTGCAGCTCCTGCTAGTAATGCCATTGTATGTAGGTGACAGGAGACCACACCTGAACCCTTCTGGGACCGTCTCCTCCTGGTCTCTGCGCCGCACTCTCCCTGTGAGAGGAAAGACTTTTCCAAAAAATTTTTGTGGCTTTGATGAAATAATCACTTGAAAGTGACCTCAACTTTATGTTTCCAAAACATAAGCACAAAGCAGATGAGGGATCTCTAATCCTACGCTGCCTCCTCCACCACAGAGGGACCCTGCCTGCCATTAACCCTCTAAGGAGGGAGCTATCTTGGGCGTGAGGATATAGTGAATTTTTTTTGTTTGTTTTTATCACTACGTTCCAAGAGCCGGAGCTTTATGTTTTAGTGTTATAGTAGACAAACAAGGGAATGTTTTCTATGTGTTTGGTTATATTCTACATTCTGTCATTTTGGGGTTCCTCTAATGTATTGAAGCCTGAGGGGTTTTACATTCTTGGGTTTAGTTTTTGGAGTGTTCACCCTATGGTATAATTGACATATTAACCTTATTCTGTGCATTGCTGCAGTTACAATCTTATTAAGTTTATTTAGTTTTTTAACACTATTTCTCAAAAAAAAACTTCTTAAAGAAAAAAAACAGCAACAAAAAATCTGCCAATATTTGAGTTATTTATTTAGGCTGTGGGATAAGGCTATGTTCACACGGCTTATTTGCGGGGCGTAATTACGCCCCGCAATTACGCTGTGTGGACGGGGGCGGGAGCGGGGGTCCGGCACCCATAGACTTGTATTACCAGCAGCGCGTATACGCCACTAGTAATTGACATGTCACTTATCTCCCCCCTCGGCGGATTCTCCGAGCGGGGAGAGGAGACGTAATCCATAGTTCTCTATGAGAACTGTGGATTACCATAATGACTGGGACGTATTCCAGCCGTATTGCAGCGCAGTTCGGACTGAATTACGGACTGAAATACGTCCCATTTTAAGCCGTGTGAATATGGCCTAAGGAGCTTGGTTACGTATTATTGTTGCTTACATCTGTCTCTTTTCGGTTTCACAATGGTATGATCTACGCCCTAAACACAAATTTTTTAACTCTGATCTTAAAGGGGTTGTCTCATCTCAAAGTTTCATAGGATGCATGAATGAAGTAATGCTGTTTTGCTCTGTCACTTCCTGGTCAAGCTGTCTGTAATTAGCATATGAGCCCTGTTTATTCAGACTTCTCTGTTTTAGTCTAGATTAAATAAATTACCTTCTCTGAGGTCCAGAGAAGCTTCTGAGCTCATGTAAACCGTAGAGTAATTACTGTCTTTTGTCTGATAGATCAGATAACACTCAAGCTCTCTGGCTGCTGGCAGTTCTGTGCTGCCCGAAACCTGTGTGATGACATCACTCCCTGCTATCAGATAGAACAAACAGCAGGGGAGAAGGAGTACACAGGTCGGTCACTTGGGAAACTATAAAGCCCTCAGAAAGTGATAAAATCATTTGTAGCTCCTTAACAAAATAAGATGAACAAATCAATATATCTGGAAAACGTCTTCATTTAGTATTCCCTACATTTTGAAAGTTATTCTTTGTAGCGAGACAACGCTTTTAAATCTAAATCTAGCAGTGATCCTGGTTATAACTGTAATCCTAAATTGGGAGTAGGGATGTTTTTATTAAATTCCCTTTTACTGGGTTTCATTGGGTTAAAGGGGTTTTCTCACTTAGCTTTCAACATGGAGGGAATGTTAAATCAAGACTTTTTCCATTTGTCTTTTTATATTGCCCTATTCAGAAGATAAGAGAGATTTTATCTCCTCTTTATGCACCTAGGTTTCTTTGGTTGCCCTCCATATCTTGCTTCCTGATGTCACCAGGATGGACAGCATAGTTACATAGTTAGTACGGTTGAAAAAAGACACGTGTCCATCAAGTTCAACCAAGGGTGGGAAAATGTGGGTGAAGGAAGGGAGACAAGGATTTCAAGCCCAACCTCCCCACTGGTTAATGCCAGAAAACCACAAGGCAAGAACCAATCTACTCCAGCAGAGACCCCATCTCTGACCACAGAACCACCACATCCAGGACAACAGAGCGTGTTGTCTCTATCAAACAAAGGAGATTAAAGGGGTTGTCTCACTACATGGATTGCTGCTTTTTATGTTAAAGATCTTGCAAAAACAAGTCACTTTGTATTATGTGTTCATTAACAGTGTCCTACCTATTCCTAGATATCCCCTCTTGTATGGGCTGAATCAGCTCCTCAGTTCGCTATAGCTACAGACCTGTTTGATCTATCCTGATAGGCTGCCAGCACTGGTTGCTATAGCTACAGATCTGTTTGATCTATCCTGATAGGCTGCCAGCTCTGGTTGCTATAGCTACAGACCTGCAGCCTAGTAGAAGCCAGTAAACATGCCCTGAATTCAAAGTGAAACCAAGAAAACAGGACTGAGGTGAGATGAATCAATGTAGTGAGACAACCCCTTTAATTACTTTTGATTTCAGCTCTGTTTATGTTTACTTTGAGCTCTGAAGCTCTCTGCATTATAGATTACATCTCCTGCAGTCATGTCACTGCAATTAGAAGAGCTGGGAATACGGAGCTGCTATACTAATCACTGCTAAAGAACTACCCACAGCCTAACCAGGAAGAGACAGGAAGTGTAGCTCTGAAGCTGCCTGTGGCTTTGTGAAACAGCATGGTGAGACCACCTCTTTAACTTACCCACTCTCTGGTGCTTCAAGTCCCAAAGAGTAGTTGCTTTGACATCCCTTCAATCTTACATCAATTCTAGGTCAATATCACATAGGTAATCTCAGAGTGGTGCTGGACCGGAAGTGACATCAGACGGACACAACGCAGGTGCAGAAGGATTAGGAAACAGGTGAGTTAACCCAGTGAAAAAAAAAACCCTAACCCCAGTTACGGATTAGGGTTATTGGGTGACATGGATTGTGGAGTGAAGTCCTGGTTGTGCTGATGAGAGCCAAGAAGTCAGATAGAGTTCTAAGCATATTGGAGTGAATGGCTCATTAGACCACAACACTCCAGGAGTGTTATCTTACATGTAATTAATTTAGCTTTTGGAAATAAGGGAATAGTGTGTTATATTTTAGTTTTAACTAATTGAAATAAAGCTTTGATGTTTTTATATTTGGGGTTATAATTTTTCTGTGATAGGTGAATGGCTCATTAGACCACTATGCTCCAGGAGTGTAAAAAATCTGAGGAGCAAAGAGGAGTCAATTTCATTATTCGAGCCACTTAAAGTTTGGACTTGTCCCCTGTTTGTGGGTTTTCTGCTGACATTCATCTCCCAGCTGCAGAGCTCATCGATATACACACAGTCTCTGCAATTACCGTAATTCTCCACACAAGAATAATTAGCATTTCTGCCAAAAGAGATACAATTAAAGTGACCAATATTTCACCTCCTTCGCCGAAATAGAGAAATCACTGAGCCTCCTGGAAGCGCCCGGGCTGATTTGTGCTCTGGGTCTCGTCAGATTAATCGCTCGCTGTTAAGCTTGCGGCCTGGATGTAACATTTATTGAGAATATGGCCGCAGCTGCTGGGAATCTGGCTCCTGCTAGAAATATTTCAGAATTGGAGGAAGGTTTCCTGTAAGTGTCAGTAAAGAGGAACATATGTGTGATTTCTAGATGAGGTGACAGCCAAGTCCATTACCATAGAAGACGAGGCTCGCAGATGCCAAATATTCATCCATACGTCTTATTAACGATGCATTGTATCTAATTCCACTTCCTGACACTGAAGACAGAAACTCGTGGAAACTTAATGTAGCAACAGGGTAAAAATTGTGCATCGCAACCTCCATTGTCCCAGCAGTGAAGCCCCCAGAAATTAGTAGGTGTCATAGAGACCCTCAATAGGAATATACTGAACATTTTATATACAGTCCATTGCAAAAGTCTTCCTCTCTCTTGAACTTTTCTTCATTTTTATACATTACAGCCACAAACGTCAATGCATTTTATTGATATCTTGCATCATAGAGCAACACAATGTTTTTACACACTTTTGCAAACTAAAAAAACCTGAAAAGTGCGGCGTGAATATGTATTCAGCCTCCTGTACTCTGATACCCCTAAATAAGATCATAAATATATCCAACGTTTTAAGCAGAACGTATACCTTCGAAGCAATCAGTCTCCACATGAGTCCTCTCCAAGGCCCTTCAACTCTGTATAACAATCAGTGGTAGACCTATTTGTTATATTCTTTATATTTACTAATCCAAATTTATGTCCATAACTTTTAAGACACACATTAAATATCATAAAAAAAGTGGCTTAGGTTCACTTAAGTTTTTCGATCAGTTTATAACCTCAACATGTTCAGCGTCTCCCTGCTATCCTGAATTGGACTGTTGCAGGCTCATATGGAGGTTATAAACTGATCGAAAAACTTAAAGGGGTTGTATCGCTACAAAGATCATGTCTCAGATTATGGGGACAGTAAAAATAAGCACTTTTGTAATTGGGTTGCATTACCTCAGTCACTTGGTTTAGCAGATATGAGCTTTTCTATGCATCTGATTCTATTTCTAATGCTGCTGATAGGGACCCGTCCCTGGTTGGATCCCGCCCCCTAGACATGCCCCCTGCGCTGTGAGTGGCTGCCAGCACACTGTGTTTTCTCCCCTCTGAGCTGTTAAAACCGATAGTGAAACCAAGGTCTGCTGCCTCTATACACATCTCCCAGCTCTAGGGTGAATGATCTGGGCAATGACTGCCTGTTTAAGTCACAGATCCCCTTATATAGAGTCTCCTGCCTGTTAGGGGGAGAGGAGGAGGGGGAGGACAGTGTGCATTGATCTACATAACCCAGTCTGTTGCCTGGTAACAGAGGGGAAGGGGGGGGGGGCAATGTACATTCCTCACATGTTTCATCAGTTCAGGTTGACTGTATAACTGCTTATAGCCAAGCAAAAGGGGCTTGTGGATTCACCTGAAGTTCTGCAGACACATGAGCCAGCATGCAGGAGGCGTATAGCTGGCCTCTGCAGACACAATGAGAACACTGCAGAGGCTGTATAGCTGTCCTCTGCAGACACATGAGCGCAATGCAGGAGCTGTATAGCTGTCCCTTGCAGACACATAGAGCAGCATGCAGGAGGCTGTATAGCTGGCCTCTGCAGACACATGAGAACACTGCAGGAGGCTGTATAGCTGTCCTCTGCAGACACATGAGCAGCATGCAGGAGGCTGTATAGCTGTCCTCTGCAGACACATGAGCAGCATGCAGGAGGCTGTATAGCTGTCCTCTGCAGACACATGAGCAGCATGCAGGAGGCTGTATAGCTGTCCTCTGCAGACACAGGAGCAGCATGCAGGAGGCTGTATAGCTGTCCTCTGCAGACACATGAGCAGCATGCAGGAGGCTGTATAGCTGACCACTGCAGACACATGAGCAGCATGCAGAGGCTGAGGAGCTGTCCTCTGCAGACATCCTTCTGCTTCTACTGCCTCACCCAGAATGAGGATGTCACAGGCTTCAGTGAGGACAGACACGCCTCCTGGGAGGACAGACACGCCTGCTGATAGAGACTCGCTCCTGGATTTCAAATTCAATCTCAGAGAATTAGCTGAAGAGCACGAACAGTTCAAACGATACAACCCCTTTAAGTATACCTAAGCCACTTTTTCTAAGACTTTTTAAATTATATTTAATGTGTGTCTTAAAAGTTATGGACATAAGTTTAGATTAATAAATATAAAGAATATATGAATAAGTCTACCACTGATTGTGGTACCCCTAAAAAGAAAGATCCATTGGAACCAGTGAGACTTCTTTAGAAGTCATCTGTTTAGTAGATAGAGTACAACTGTTTGTAGCTTATTCTTAGTATAACTACAGCTGTTATGTGAAGTATTCAGAGGTTTGTTAGAGAACATTAGTGAACAATCAGCATAATAAAAAACAAGAAATACACCAGACAGCTCAAGGATAAAGTTGTGGCAAAGTGTATTGAAGAGCTAGGTTTTAATTATTTTTTTTTTACTCATATAATGCAACTACCTATATCAGCATGAAATATAAAAATTATTTTGATTAGAATCACAATAAAAATATATGAATTAAAATCAAAGAACCAAAGTTCAACCATTCAGCGGAAGGTGGTAAAACAGTCGGACATGTAATGGGGAATCAAAACATATTGACAACAGATAGTCTGTAAACAAAGGCAACCTACACCAATAAACTCAGCCAATGATAGTTAGTTTCATAAGTACATAGAGCTAAAGGGCGAGTACATAAGCTCACAAATAACTAAATTAGTAAATTTTATATATATATAAAATTTACTATCTGCATAGAAGATGTTTTACAAATATAACAAGCTCTAAATAAAGAATGATCCACAAGAATGTAACTACCAGAATTATGATATTGATCGCCTTACCCCTTATGTCCACTATTAAGACCACCTCTGGGGGATAAGACCTGATGACGCCTGTCTAGAGTACAGTAGAAACGCGTCGTATTTTTATATATTGTAAAGTGCTAAATAAAGGGAACACCAACATAATCGGAATTGGATATTTCCAGTGTCTTGCTCTATACTAAATGCACTTTTCTATACTGGGAGCGCTCTTTTACTCCTTTAATAGATGGTTGCACATTAGAAATTTAGAAAAGTATAAAATCTTTTTTTTTACTATTATGTGCAAGGGATCCCCGTGTGATTTGAAGAGCCGAGCAGCTCCTGATAACCTGCTGAGTCTGGACTACTATTTAAAGTGTTACTGATGCATTGTACCCAGTTGCGTTGCTATAGGGGATGCAGAGGTAGCAGTCACTACCGG
Source organism: Phyllomedusa bahiana (assembly GCA_025379985.1). Taxonomy (NCBI): domain Eukaryota; kingdom Metazoa; phylum Chordata; class Amphibia; order Anura; family Hylidae; genus Phyllomedusa; species Phyllomedusa bahiana. Next base: position 7,733 of record JAODAL010042219.1, on the reverse strand, counting down.
GCCCAAGAGCCTGAGGGGGCCCAAAGGACCCTCAGTTACATATGACTACACCAGTATTATCAATAGCACATGGTAGGCGGGGGGGAGGAGGGGGGCTTTTTCAGGTTTTGCATTGGGGCCCAAGACCTTTAAAGGAGTTGTCTCCCTTCAGAGTTTCAGAGAATGCATGAATGAAATAATCTGTCACGTCCTGGTTCAGACTGACTCATTTGCATACAGCTCCTTGCTTGTACAGCTCTGTGCAGTGCTGTGCTTTCAGATGCTAATTAGATCAGATTAGCTTCTGAAACTACTAACAGGACTTCTTATCTGATCCCCAAAACAAAAGCCCTAATTACAGTTCTGTTTATTTTACATAAATCAAGCTTTTTACTGCTGAGCAGCACAGGACACTGCCTTGACCTGTGTGATGACATCACTCACTGTTATCTCATTGAACAAACAGCAGGGGGAGAATTGTTTACAGGTCAGTTACTGAGGGAACTGAAATAGCCAGGGAGGTCATAAATTCACTTGTATCTCCTTAGGGAAAACAGAGGAACAAAGCAATATATTTGGAAAATGTCTTTATTTTGGGTTCCCTACAATTTGAAAGCTATTCTTTGTAGCGAGACAACCCCTTTAAGTTACGCCCCTGGTTGTACCATATAATGTACAATCAATGTAAGCAGTATACATACCATTATTTCTGATCTGTTCACCACCAATGCATACATACACGGAGCGCTTTTTTGTTCTTATCTTTTTAGCATGTTTTATTGTATATGTTTATTGTGATTGTAGTTGCACATCGGAGTAAAAATTATTTGAATGGGGGTTACCATCTTGGCAATAAGATTTACAGTGCTGATTAAAAAAAGAACTCAAGCTCTGAACATCCTATGGAAAACTGTGCAAGCCATCATCAGCAAATGGAAGGAGAGGCACAACTGCTAACCTACCAAGACATGGCCGATCACCTAAACTGATAGCCCAGACAAGAAGAGCACTGATTAGAGAAGCAGCCAAGAAGCCAGGGTCACCCTGCAGGAGCTGCAGAGATCCATGGCTCAGGTAGGATAATCTGTCCATAGGACAAATCTGGCCTTTATGGAAGTGTGGCAAGAAGAAAGTCATAAGTCCTGTTTACACTAAGCTATGTAGGGGATACAGCAGCATGTGGGAGAAGGGGCTCTGGTCAGATGAGACCTAAATGCCAAAAACTGCACATCCCCCTGAACACACCATCCCCACCGTGAAGCCTGTAGGGGCAGCATCATGCTGGGGGGAGGCTTCAGCAGGGACTGGGAAGCTGCTCAGATGGGAAGATGGATGGAGCTAAATACAGGGAAATCCTGGAGGATAACCTGTTAGAGGCGGCAGAAGACCTGAGACTGGGGTTCACCTTCCAGCAGGATAACGACCCTAAACATACAGCCAAAGCTACAATAGAAGGGTTTATATCACAGCCGATTCATAGGTTACAATGTCCCCGTCACATCCAGACCGAAATCCCATTGAGAATCTGGGGCAGGACTTGGAAATTGCTGTTCACAAACGTTCTCCAACCAATCTGACTGAGCTCGAGCGATTCTGCAAAAAAAAAATGGAAAAATTTTTACTCCAGCCTCTAGATGTGCAAAGCTGTAGCGACCTCCCCCAACAGATTGCAGCTGTCATTACAGATAGAGGTGGTCCTACAAAGTACTGACTCCGGGGGCTGAATACATATGCACCAAGCACTGTTCAGTTTTTTATTTGCAAAATTTAGAAAAGCACATATCATTTTCTTTACACTTCACAAATTCTTGCTACTTTGTGTTGCTTTGTCATGTAAAATATCAATAAAACACATTTAGGTTTGTGGCTGTAACATTTAAAAATGAAGAACAGTTCAAGGGGCGGGAAGACTTTTGCAACCCACTGTAGACCATAGTGAGCTTAATAGAAAAAAAAGAAACCAGTCCAGTGATTTAAAGGGGTTGTCTCACTACAAAGAATAGCTTTCAAAATGTAGGGAACTAAATGAAGACGTTTTCCAAATATATTGCTTTGTTCATCTTTTTTTGTTAAGAAGCTACAAATGACTTTATCACCTTCTGAGGGCTTTCTAGTTTCCCAAGTGACCGACCTGTGTACTCCTTTTCCCCTGCTGTTTGTTCTATCTGATAGCAGGGAGTGAGGTCATCACACAGGTCCGGGCCAGCACTGTGAGAGCTTGTGTGTCATCTGATCTTTCAGACAAAAAACACTAATACTCTAACTGTTTACATTACCAGAAGCTTCCCAACCTCAGAGAAGGTAATTTATTTAATCTAGACTAAAACAGAGAAGTCTGAATAAACAGGGCTCATATGCTAATTACAGACAGCTTGACCAGGAAGTGACAGAGCAAAACAGCATTACTTCATTCATGTATCCTATGAAACTTTGAGATGAGACAACCCCTTTAATTCAATAACTGGCAGAAAATTGTTATAAAACTTGCAACTCTTTGACCCTCCGGACATTTAAAAAGAGAATGACTCTTACCGGGCTGTAAGGATGCAGATGTAATGACCGTGCTCAAGAACATTGCTTATGTTGGTTTATTTCCTTCATAATTGGCAATAAAAAATTAGCAAAATCGTCATTACTTTTTTCTATAAATGTGTCCTATGGGGTTTTAGTAGTCAGTCCAAAACCCTCAGGCACAGACAGTCTGAAAAAGATGAGTAGATTGTGCTTCAAGAAGAGGCAAGTGAAAATGAAACAGAAAAATCTCTCTCCAAAAATAAAATGCTTTTCATGTATGAACCTGCAAATAAAATTCCCAGGTATGGGAGGGCGCCGGGTTCAGTCAATGCATTTTACCAGCAGAGGTACCTGCCTGTGGCCGTAAACTTCATCTTCCAAGGATCAGACTGATATGTAAGATGACATCCTATGTGATTTTCTGGAGTGTAAATGACTTTGGAACATGGTGTCTCGCTGAGTAATATCCCTTGAAGATTTCCATGGAAAAGAGTCATAAGGAAGGAAATCCATTCATTTGAAGAAGTGATCCCAAGACGTTTCCACTTTATGGAGGGGTTTTCCCCTATTTTAATGTCTTTCATCAGGAAAGAAGTATTTGTTAACCACTTCATGGCCAGGGAACGTGGGGCCCGGGAGACACGACTTCATCTTTGCACGTTTATGCTTCAGAGCTGATCTTCTGGAAGTGGTGACCATTGACAGCCATTTTGAAGTAATGGTGCCGCCTCCTCTGGTCACCCGGTCACACACATGTGCACAAGTATCTGGAATCATCTCCAGACTCTCTTGGAGCTTTCAATGTAAAAATATTCTCTTTATAGGAATTTATCACTCGGCAAAGTCTTCTTTGGAGATTGGCTTGTAGTTTGCTATTATATGGCCTCAGTGGACGGGGAGATGGCCGTGCTTGTGCAGCTTTCCCTTATTTATTCAAACATGGAAGGGAGAGGCAAGGACCGCACATCCTCGCACTATACGTTGCTTCTCAGCAAACCTTTACAATAATGAACAGGAGGTTCTTCATATACTCTTTGATCAAAACGTATAGGCCCACTTGCCACTTCACAGCGATCTTTATAAAGTGGGTCCCTACTCTAAATGGGGGCAGCATTGCATGGTGACCAGAGCCGCAGCAAAAGCCACACAGATGAGGGGCGCAGCCCAGTGACCCAACAGCCCCACTGCTGCCAGACCTAGCCCCCTGGCTCTGGGCTGCACCAGCACAGCATCAGAGCAGCAATGGCTGCGATACAGCACCCCCACCAAAAAAGGAAAGGTTAACGCAGCTTACCCTCCTGGGCTCCCTGCAAGCAGACTGAAAGGAGCAGGGCATTAACCCTTATACAGACTACTGCTAATACTGCTTTCCCTTATTTATGTCTATGGGAGTTCGGAATATGCCCGAGCAGATTGGCTTGGCTATGTTCGGAGCTGCCATAGATGAAAGCAGGGAGAATTGTGTGCAGTGCCACCATCAGAAATTTCAGCAACGTGTGTCTCCACTGTATAGTGACTAATACCCCCATAATCTTCCTGACCAAACCAGTGTTTACCCAGTTGGTTTTTGTGTTTTACAACATTGTTCCTTGGCTTCATTGTCTGATCACTCTCCTTTCTGCGCCTGCCCTGGCCTTCTGCTTTACTCCTGAGTCTGCTAGAGCACCACCTGCCCAGGTCGCTTACCTGTACCACAACCACGTCTCTGCCTGTTCCTCAGTAACTCGTAGGCACCCCAGCTGTCACAGCGAGAGACCACTCAAGGGTAACTACCTGGGAGTTCCCGGCAGGGTAGACCAAGCAAGCCTTTGGGGTTGGGAGTAACCACCGGGGGCTCTTTAGACTCTGCTCCCTTGTGTGGTTATTGCCAACTTTAGTGGCTGACCTTGTGGATCCACCTCTTCCCAATATATAAGAGATATAAAAGCAGCAGTTTGGGCTGTTAGTATTTATTTTGCTAAAATTTACATTTTGCGTGTGTTTTTTTTTTCTTCTTCTTTTATCTTTTTTCATATGATTCCTCCATAAGGTCAAAAAAAGACCCTTGGGGGGACATTTCTACATCAATTCATTGCTTTTTTTTTGGTTTCAGCTGTAACTGGGGCTGATATACTAGCCACAATTACAAGAGAAATAACCCCCAGCACTGACTGCAGAGCTGATTGGAGTCTGATAATACCAAGAACAATATTGGAGCACCTACTAAAAATTATAATAAAATTTAAGTTACGTTTTGTTATAATTTTTGGTAGATGCTCCAATTTCGTTCTTTAGTTGGTTCTTGGGGCCCACCAGTGAAATAAATTATTTGGGCCCACCAGTGGAGATGATTTTTGAGGCCCAGCCATATAGTTGTTTCTTGGGGCCCAGCAGTGAAGTTGAATATTGAATTCCACCTCTGGAAATGATTCTTGGGGCCACCAGTGGAGTTGATTCCTGGAGGCAACAGGGGAGTTCATTCTGGAGGCACACCAGTGGAGATGATTCTTGGGGCCCACCAGTGAAGTTCGTTCTTGGGGCCCACCAGTGAAGTTCGTTCTTGGAGCCCACCAGTGAAGTTCGTTCTTGGGGCCCACCAGTGGAGTTGATTGTTGGAGCTCACCAGTGGAGTTGATTTGTGTGGCCATCAGTGGAGCTGATTCTTGTGGCTCTCAAGTGGACTTTGGGGCCCATCAGTGGAGTTGATTGTTGGAGCTCACCAGGGGAGTTGATTTGTGTGGCCATCAGTTTAGCTGATTCTTGTGGCTCTCAAGTGGACTTGGGAATTTGGGACCCATCAGAAGAATTTACTCTTGGAGCCCATTGGTGGAGTTGACTGTTAGTGCCCAGCAGTAGAGTTGATATTTGGGGCCCACCAGTGAAGTTCATTCTTGGGGCCCACCAGTGAAGTTCATTCTTAGGGGCCCACCAGTGAAGTTCATTCTTAGGGGCCCACCAGTGGAGTTGATTAGTGGGACCCACCAGTGGGGTTGATTCTTGGGGCCCACCAGTAGGGTTGATTCTTGGAGCCCACCAGTAGGGTGATTTGGTGGGACCACCAGTGGAGTGATTCTTGGGCCCACCAGTGGAGTGATTCTTGGGTGCCACACCAGTAGGAGATGATCTGGGGCCCACAGTGGAGTTTATTTTTGGGCCCACCATGGAATGATTCTTGGGGGCCCCCCCGGGGAGATGATTTTGGGGCCACCGGGAATTAATTCTCAGAGCCCACCATGGGGTTGATTCGTGTGCTCCACCAGGGGGATTGATTCCTTGGGCCCATCTTGGAATTGATTCTTGGGCCCCCCAGGGGGAATGAATCTTGGGGCCCACCAGGGGAGTGATTTTTGGGGGCCACCAGTGGAATTAATTCTCAGAGCCCACCAGTGGGGTTGATTCGTGTGCTCCACCAGTGGAGTTGATTCTTGGGGCCCATCTGTGTAGTTGATTCTTGGGCCCACCCAGGGGAGATGTTTTTGGGGCCCCACAGGCATTTTGATTTTTGGGGGCCCCCAGGGGATTGATTCTTGTGCCTACCATGGAGATATTTTTGGGCCTACAGGGGATTTGATTTTTGGGGCCCCCATCGGGGAGTGGTTTCTTGTGCCAACCAGTGGAGATGATTCTTGGGGCCCATCAGTGCAGTTGATTCTTGGTGCCTATCCTACAGCTTCAGTACATGACTATACGTACTACAAGTGACTCTTTCGCTTCCTTTGTCTCCGAAAAACAGTCCCAGGCCAACGAGCCCACTATGCCCAGGAGCTCGCTGGGGGTTTCCCCTGTTCCCCTTTGGATCAGTTCGAGCCTGGCTATTCCATTCATGGAATTCAGTGGCCAAACTCAGAGTTATCTGCAATATACCAGAACACAACACTGGAAAGAGTTATTGTTTTTTTTTTTATATTAATTAGCAACCATTTCATTCATCTTGGCTGGGTAACGTGAAGCTTTCATGTCCCAATTTATAATACTTGTGTCCTCTGGTGGAGGGGCCTTTAGGGTTCCTATTACCTCTGTAACCTTATAGCTGTGCCTATAATTAGCTTTCTGCCTTCTTTGGTCACAAAAACATTGCACGAAGTTATTATTCTGCAGAAACCTGTAATTGTGGGTGTTATTTCTGAGCATAAATGAGACTCTTACATCCCTCGGGCAGTTTGTAAGGTTATTTTGCTCAAACATGTTCTTGGAATTAGGATGTTACAAGAAATCACATTCATCTTGTTCACCTGTGCTTCTCCAGAATCTCGATAGGAGGGATGACACTGTAGTATTATGAGTATAGTTGCTCCAATAGGTCTCTGTTCAGTTCAACAGGACTTGATGTTGCGACCGGCGCCCGCGACTCCTCCTGCGGGCGCCGGCGCAGCTCTGCCCCGGTCCCCGGGACGACTGCCGCCGCTGCCCGGGTGTCGGGCAGCGGGCGCACTCGCCCTCCGGAGCGTCAGTACTTACCCGGCTGCGCTCCTGTGTCCCTGCAGTCTCCTGCTGTCCGGTGCGCGCGTCCCTGTGATCTAAGGCGCGCGCGCGCCGGCTCTGTGAGATTTAAAGGGCAGTGCGCCGGTAATTGGGTAATTGCCGGGCACTGCCTCTATTCACCTGGGCGCTCCGCCCGCTCCCTGCCGGATCTTTAGTGCCTTGCCTATCGAGAAAGCGTTCCCTATTGTCTCGTCCTGATCTACCGTGTACCGTACCCTCGCTTCCGTCTCTTGACCACGAATCTCTGCCGCCTGCCTTGACCGCCTGCCTGTCCACGACCACGAACCATAGCTGCCTGCCCTGACCTTCTGCCTGACCCCGACTACGAGCCTGCCTGACGATTTTGCACCACGCTATACTTCGGCTGCCACCGCAAGCAAGTCACGTCAGGGGTAACGACCTGGTAGACTCCCGGCGGGCTCTGGTGAAAACCGGGACCTACTTAGATTCCGTTCCCTGGCGTGGCTTACACCATCGCTCGTGGTGGTCCAGTGGATCCACTTCCGCGTCCGGAACCGTAACAGTAAGATCCGACCATGGATCCCGCCAAGGTACCGCTGCCCAGTGTGGCGGACCTCTCCTTGCGTGGTGACCCCAGTCTCAGCAACTGGCCCAGCAGGGGCAACAGCTGGATCAGTTGACCGCCATGGTGCAGCAGCTCGTCACCGCCCAGCAGCAACCCTCCACCTCCTCCTGTGGCCGCTCCCGCTCCCGGCGTCCACTGGCTCCGTTTTGGACCCAAGCTTTCCCTTTTTCACTGCCGCCCAAAAATTTAGGTG